>CAUYQU010019124.1:0-202028 GCA_963574635.1 Cheracebus regulus | reverse complement strand
GTGCACGCCTGTAATCCCAGCTACTCGGGAGCCTGAGGCAGGAGAATCCCTTGAACCCGGGAGTTGGAGGTTGCAGTGAGCTGAGATCATGCCACTGCACTCCAGCCTGCACGACAAAGTAAGACCCGTCTCCAAAACAACAACAACAACAAAAAGTAGCGGGCCATGGTGGTGGCACCTGTGGTCTTAACTACTTGAGAGGCTGAGCCAGGAGGATCATTTAAGTCCAGGAGTTCAAGGCTGCCATGATCACACCACTGCCCTCCAGCCGGGGCAACAGAGCCAGACCCCAACTCGAAAAAAAAAGTTACAAATGAAACCAACAGATTGTTCAATGAAATATGTTCTTTTGCCTAAATGGATAAGTCTTTGTAACAGCCTAAAAGGCTAGGTTCAAGTTTGGAATTTTCTGCCTCCAGGAAGTCCACCACGGGAATGACCCCAGAGCAGCCCCTCTCTACTGCTGGCCTGAGCCCCTTGTTCTGCCCCTGCCTCAAGCTCTTGGAGGCTCCAGTGCGCCCATGCAAGCTCTGACCACCAGGCTCCCATTAGTCACGGCTGGGGCGAACTCTCACACCTAGAAAAGTGGCCACTGAGTCTGCCTCTACCCCAGGAGGTTTACCCGGGGAGAGACCTGTGCAGGCCCTGGAAGTGGGTACATGCCACTGGGGCAGAAAATTAAAGACTCCTGTAGGGCAAGACTTAGAGAGCATTGGCTGGGAACGGGAAGTGCACTTGGGGATGTGGGGGTGACTCCTGGGTCCTTGGGGATGTGAGGGCGATTCCTGGGACCTTGGGGATGTGAGGGCGACTCCTGGGTCCGTGGGGATATGGGTGCAACTCCTGGGTCCTTGGGGATGTGGGGGCAACTCCTGGGTCCTTGGGGATGTGGGGACGACTCCTGGGTCCTTGGGGATGTGGGGGACGACTCCTGGGTCCTTGGGGATGTGGGGGACAACTCCTGGGTCCTTGGGGATGTGGGGGCGACTCCTGGGTCCTTGGGGATGTGGGGGTGACATCTGGGTCCTTGGGGATGTGGGGGACGACTCCTGGGTCCTTGGGGAGGGATGTGCAGGAGGAAGGCCCCATCAGGAGGGGCCTTGGGGGGAGGCACATGGGCCTAGCGGTACCTTTAGCGAGGGAGATGTTCCGCAGCGCGATGGAGTGCTCCCAGTCCTTGAGGCGCAGGTCCTCGGTGACTGCGTTGAGCATGGCCAGCTCCTGCTTCAGCTGCAGCTCCATGCCCACGTGTGCCAGGCGCAGGCGGCGCGTGTCCTCGCTGGCGTTGCTCACCAGCACCCGCAGGTCCTGCAGCCTCGTGCGGTGGAGGGCCACGTCGTAGGACAGGCTGTGGTTGAGGCCGCGCAGCACGCCGCCCACGTCGGCCAGCTCCTCGCCCAGGACGCCCACCCTGCGCGCCAGCCCGTCCAGCAGGCCCGCGTGGCGCCGCAACAGCAGCTGGCTGCTGTTGCTCTCCACCTGCAGCTGGTACAGCTCCAGCTGCGCCGCGTCGCTCTGCTGGCCCGTGTGGTCGCGCAGCAGGGCCACCGCCTGCTCCGTCTGCACCGCCTGCGCCTGCAGCCCCCACAGCACGCCCTCCAGCCGCTGCACCGCACCCGCCAGCGCCAGCAGCGAGTCCGACTGGTTCTGCAGCGCGTCCTGCACCTTCCACACCTGCTCCGTCAGGTCCGCCTGCAGCGGAGCCTGCAGCAGCCGCAGCTGCAAGTCCCGGAAGCTCTCATTCAGCCGGTTCACGTTGCGGGTCAGGGCCTTCAGGTCGTCAGGGGAGCTGCGAGGCCTGGACACTGCGGAGGAGGAGGAGGAGGGGAGACGTGAGCACCGCTGGGAGGAAGGCCCCGGTGACAAGAGGCGAACCCAGCCAGAGCCTGGCATGCAGTAGGTACTCAATAAATGATAGACGAATGAAAAGCAGAGGTGGTGCGCCGAGAGCTTCACTAGATCCCATGCGTTGTGCTAAGCCAGTGGTCCCCAAACTTGCCTGCATATTACATCACCCGGCTAGGTATCTCACTTGCAGAAATGGTGGTTGAACTGGTATGGGGTCACACCCATACCAATTCTTCATACATAGAAGAAACTGACATGAAATTATCGAGTGGTTAATTCAGTGGACCCCTATGAACCTGTCAGTTTTGAATGTTGAAAAGCGGTTGCATTATCAGCAGTTTCATGTAGATTGGCTTAAGATGTTGGGTGGTATTATCCTCTCAACTTTAGGAGGTGAGTACCTGCTACAATCTGAATGTGCCCACACACCCCCCTCCCTCAAATTCGTATGTGGAAACTTAATCACCAAAGTCATAGTAAGAAGGGTCTTTAGGAGGTGATTAAGTCATGAGAGGAGAGCCCTCATGTATGAGATTAGTGACTTTATAAAAGGTTCAAGGGAGCTGTTCATCCTTCCTGCCACACGGACACATAGAAGGCGCCATCCATGAGAAACAGGCCATCACAAGACATGAATCTGCAGGCACCTTTATCTTGGACTTCCCAGTCTCCAGAACCATGAGCAATACATTGGTTGTTTATAAATTACCCACTCTACAGTATTTTGTTGTAGCAGCCTGAACAGACTACAACAGTACCATTCTTATCCCCTTTTATAGTTAGAGCTATTAGTATTGCCAAGGGTAACAATTTACAGCAAGTAAATCCTATCCAAGAGGGCTTGCTCCAGAGCCTGCGGTCTTCCCCTCAAGTCAGCTCCAGGACTGTCTAAAGGAAAACCACCTCAGCAGCAGACTCAGCCAGGCTCAAGGCCATCGTGTCTATTTTCTGGCCTCCTGAGTTCAGGGTCACATTTTCTTCTGCTCACGTGCTGTGCCAACAGCCTGTCTGGGTGTTCTCGGAGTGTTCTCATGACTTCTGATAAGCTTCAGTGTCTCTTGATGCTTCAGGGGCATCATGAGAAGAAACTGACATGAAATTATCAAGCTTTCCATTCTCCAACAGCTGTGTCTCAATACTTGCCACCCAATCAGAGTCCATGATTGGACAGACACAATCCAATGAAGACTGTTTTTATATTGATATGCTCGCTCTCTGCGTCTTCTACTTCTTCTAGGTCTCCTCCCTCTTCAGCAAAAAAAACCCATCCCAGTGATCTGCCCCCACCGCCTCCTGGAGAGGTTCCCTTTTCTTGGTTATAAGCAGCTGTTGCACCATATTAGAAGGAATGATGTGTGTCTTCATCATTAGAATCTAGCTATGTCCTGTCCACAGCTGTTTCCCACTCTGCTCGGCATACCAGAGAAAGGGAAATTGGGCCTGGTGGTGGGGTAGGTAGGAGGTGGAACAGATGAGACACAGAACAAATTATGCTTTGAACATCTTGGAGGTAATTGGGGAACTTGGTACACAGCTTGTTCAAACATGAGAAAAGTCAGACAGAATAAGTTTTCTTCCACAACTTCACATTGAGAAGGGGGGATATAGGTGGTGAGGATTCTTGAGCCACAGGAAGGCCAGCTATTACAATCTTCCAGTGATGTTTCTGGAAGCACACGGCATTTATGGTGGCCATCCTGAAGGAGCTGTCATTTCAGCTTAGGCTCAGAGGCTCCCAGGGCTGAAGGCGTCTTGGAGACTTGCCTTGACTTCTCTTCCACCCTTCACTTTAATTTAAGAAGATCACATTGGGAAGGGGTCCCCACGCCCCTGCTTACACCAGTCTCTCCATCTTCAGACAGTGCTGACTGTCAGAACTTTCTCTATCTTTTCAGACTTGAAATTTGCCTCCCTGCAGTTCTATCCACTGATACCATTCTTTGTCACCACATGGAGCTAGCTAGTAACATATTTTTTTGTTTTACACAACATAGCCCTTCAGAATTTCAAAGACAATTACCATATCCCTGCTATATGATGTCGTTTCCAGCTTAAAATCTGCAGTTCCTTCTTTTACAAGCTCATGACAAGGTCCTAAGCCTCTAGACATCCTGGCTGTCCTCTTTTATACAGAATGTTTGTCACATCCCCTTAAAAGGTGATCCTTGAACAAAAGAAAGTTTTTCAAGGTATGAACAGACTGGACAAAGTATGATGGAAGGGTCATCTCTTTCATGCTGGCCTTGAGACTTCTAGTAAGTAAGACACATTAAGAAGCTGCCCTGGGCAGCTTCATCAGGGCTTTGCAGACTTCAGCCATTGGCTTTGCAGACTTGAGCCACTGGGTCTATGCAATCTTTGGTAAGCTGGATCTCACTCCTGTTTTGGAGATGAAAAGACTGAGGCCAGAGGAGCATAAGTGACCTGCCTAATGTCATGCCTCCTGCCCCCTGCCCCCTGCTCCAGGGGTTCATGCCACTGCTCCGCTCTGGAAGATTAACTGAAGTGTGGTCAAACAAGAAAGAGCTCTGGGGAAATGAATCCATGACCCAGTCACAGCCCAGGTACCCACAGGAATTGCCCACTGGAGAAAGCAGTAGCAGCCAGGATCTGATTCTAGAACCAGTGTGTCTGTCCAATTGTGGACCCGATGGGATGACACATACTGAGACGGGGCTGTTGGAGAATGGAAAGCTTGATAATTTCATGTCAGTCTCTTTCCATAATGCTCGTTGGAACTCCAAGAGATACCACAGCTTATCGAAAGTCGTGAGAACACTCCAAGTTTTCTAAGTTCTGGTTTTCAAAATGGGCTCTTGAGTGACTAAGAGGAACAGTGTAAACTCCCAGATTCAAGCCACATTTGCCCAGGGACAAGACCCTGAAGTGGACGGTTTTCTTCCTTACCTGTCCTCCCAGCTCTCCTGGCCCCTCCTTCTCTATGTGGGGGTCCCTAAGCCCAGCTGGTCCTCTGCACCCTGGGAGGTCCCCAGCCCTGCCCAACTGCTGCCTTCTCACCTACCAGCTCTGGACTCTGCTCCCTGAGCAGGAAACTGGACTGAAACTTGGTCCATATGGGGACGGCTGACAATCAGCCACCCCTTCCCAGAGAGTTCATTTGGGTCTCTTACTGCTGTTCATTGCACAACAAATAGTCACAAACCTAAATAAAACAAAGGAAATTCTTCTACTGTCCCACAACAGAGCACAATGTTGCCTTTTCATTTTATTTTTCTAGCTCTGTTCATATGCATACCCAATCTTTTATATTTGATTTCTGGGGTTTTTCCTACCCAATAATATTATTATATTGTAATATAAGCATTTTTTAATCTTCTGTTTTATAAGTGCTTTTTATAAGCGTTTTTTAAATCCTCTTTTGTTTTATGATTTTGATGACTGCCTATGAGTCCCTCAAGGGGACACATTAATTTACCCCATTCTCTTACTGTTGAGTAATTTTTTCAATTATGGTAAATAAATGCAGAAAGATTCCTCCCTGAGCTTTGAAATTCTTCCTAATAATACATTTCCAGAAGCTGGATTAGTAGGTCAAAAGGCATGGATATTTTATGACTCTTAAAAATTCCAGCCAAACTACTTCTCAAAAAGAAGTTATACTAATTTACATTTACATTACAGAAGTTAAAATGTGTCGAGTTGAGTGCAATACTCACTGCCCTGAGTATTACAATTTTCGTGTTGTGAATTTCACAGATATGAAATGGTAACTTGTTATTTTCCCCAGTCTATTTGCATTTTAGAAGTGGCCTTTTCAAGGTGATGCATTAGCTCATAGGAATAAGATACTTCAGGTACCTGGGCTAATCAGAACAGAAATTATTTGTGGATAAATGTTCTTTGGGCATCAACTCTTCTAGGGCAGCCTCCTTTTTGGGGGACTATTTGTACATCCCAGAAATGAATTCTGTCCTTCCAACAGTCACGGTATGTTCTCTGCTCACACACCACCACCACCCAGCCTCTTCCCTCATTTAATTCCTTCCAGATGTTTGCACTCCTCAACAGGGAATAACTCTTAGTTGAGTGTGACTCTCTTAATTCATGTTTATGCAAACAGCTCATTTATCTCTTTGCCTGGCCAATCCACTTTTAATGTGTTTTAATTATTTTTGAACTTTTATACTTTCACAAATGGGAAAACAAATCATAGAATAGTGTAATATCAACTGCCTTGCCCTATGTGCCAAGCACTGTTCTAAGTGCTTCCCATATTAATTCACTTAATCCTATTATAACCCTATAAGCATTATTAGGGTCCTCATAGTTCAAATGAGGAAACTGAGGCACACAGAGGTTCGGTACCTCGTAAAGTCTCATTGACAGTAGATAGTGGTGACTGACCAGGGGCTCTGCAGTTTGATTCCAGAGCCCCCAGCTCTTGCCCCACTTTGCCAAACTGCTGAAAGGGTAGATATGGAGAACACACTTTATTTATTTATTTATTTATTGAGACAGAGTTTTGCTCTGTTACCCAGGCTGGAGTGCAGTGGCATGATCTCAGCTCACTGCAACCCTTACCATCCGGGTTCAAGCAATTCTCTTGCCTCAGCCTCCCAAGTAGCTAGGATTACAGGCACCCACCACCACTTCCAGCTAATTTTTATATTTTTAGTAGAGATGGCATTTTGCCATGTTGGCCAGGCTGGTCTCTAACTCCTGACCTCTGGTGATCTGCCCATCTCAGCCTCCCAAAGTGCTGGGATTACAAGTGTGAGCCACTGTCCCCAGCCAAGAACATACTTTTTAATGATCAGAGACACATTAATATCGAAGCTTTGAAGGTAGTGAGTTCCTCATCATAAACCCAGGCTGGGGTCAGGCTGCGTGGCAGAAACCATGTAGAGGTTCAAATTTAGACTCTGACTCAGTATTGATTACTGAATACTAATGAATGTTATTAGCATAGTGGCATAATTGCCTATAATTAATGTATTAACATTTGCTGCAGACCCCAGCTTGAACTAGGTGGCTTACCCCTGCACATCCCCTGTGACCGTCTCATCTGCACAGCACCACCTCCCCACCCAGAGCATGCCCAAGTCTCCTCCCTCTTCTCTAATTGTCCTTTATGTCCATGAAAAAAAACAACATAAGGCCAGGGTGGTCCACATGTGATCCAGCCAGACAGGCTGCTTTCCCCCAAAACATCAGGTGTCCCTACAGTACCTGCTGGGTAGGTGCATGAGTGGGAGGGAAGAAGGAAACTAAGGGTCCTATTCGAGGTTTAGTGACGTAAACCTTGGGAAATGGTGTTAATCATAACCCTTTATCTTTGCATAGAATTTTTGCATCCATTGCCTCACTTAATTTTCAAGCTGATTGACCTCAGAGGTAGGGGAGCAAATATGCTGAATCTCATTTGAGGATGAGAAAAGAGAGGCTCAGGAAGTCAGGAGACTGCCTGAAGCATGAAATTGGGGTGAATTTGGGCCACCTGTCCCTTACCCTGTCTTCTAAACCTACTGCTGGGATGGTCAGTCACATGGAAAACTCCAAGCAGGGGAACAGGAAAGGAGATGGCATTTATTAAGCACCTACTGTATGCCAAACCTGGCTACAGTCTTATACTAGAAGTTGCTTCCTTTACTCCTCCCAGCAAACTTTTGATGCAGAAATTGTTATGCCTGTTTTCAGGTGGAGGAACTCAAGAAGGTGGCAGAGCTCAGGCAGGCTCAGACCACTCCATCCCTGAAAGCCCTGCTGCTTACCACTTTCCTCCCTCGCACAAAACAGCCTGGAGCATCTCCCCTTTCTTCCTGGGAAGCAGTGGCGGAATGCACACTGCCAAATGCCCTACAATCCCATGGTATGGTCCCCTCAATCCTGCAGGCAGATGGTATCACCACTTCACAGATGAAAAGCCCCAAACCAGAGCAACTCAGTAACCAGCTTGATAAGAGTTTGCCTGTGTCCTCACCTAAATCTCATCTTGAAATGTAGCTCCCACAATTCCCACGTGTTAGAGGGACCTGGTGCTAGGCAATTGAATCATGGGGATGGGTCTTTCCTGTGCTATTCTCATGATAGTGATTAAGTCTCATGAGATCTGATGGTTTTATAAAGAGGAGTTTCCCTGCACAACCTCTCTTTTCTTGTCTGCCACCATGTAAGTAGTGCCTTTCACCACCCGCCATGACTGTGAGGCCTCCCCAGCCACGTGGAACTGTGAGTCTATGAAACCTTTCTTTTGTGAATTGCCCAGTCTCGGATATGTCTTTATCTGCAGCACGAAAACGGACTCATACATAGCTCAAAGCCACTCTGCTAGTAGGAGGCGGCTCCAAGCCCATGTCTCTTCTGTTGCCCCATGATCAAGTCCTGTCTTCTCTTTAAGCCAACGACATGGAAAGAAGGAAGGAAGGCAAGTATCAGACTTCACAGAGCATCACATCTAGGGCAGAGCGTGGGAAAGGATGGGGCAGAGTGCTAAGGCACAGCACGCCTGTCAATGCAAACGCCAAGAAAGAGGGAGGAGCCTCTGTTCAGGTGGTGGGCAAAACCAGGCTGCATTTCCTGAGGTCTAGAGGCATGGGACTTTAATGGAAAATTCATTTAAAAATATTCATTCAGAATCTGCAAGAAAGAAGTGATCAACAGAGATCTAGCACTTCAGGTGATGTGCACAGGAAACAGGGCTTCCCTGAGGCCAGGACGCTGGAGAGCCTGTGCTCAGGGTGTGTGATCAGTACAGTCACACAGGGCCCCATGCTGGGGGTTTCATTCTCTGCTGTCGCCCTCCTGAAACTGGTGATGGATTTGTCTCTGAATTTGTGTTTTCTCAGTGAAGTCTTAAGGCACAGTGGAGGCTGTGATCGGGATGTGGACCCCTGGCTTAGGTGCAGCCCCCGGCTCCCGCCACACACTCACCACCCCAGAATAGGGGTTCTGCCACCCACTACCTCACCCCTTCTGTCTATTCCCAGTGGTGACGGTCAGGATCGGGCCTGGTATGTGTGAGGAGTCACAGGGCAGGCCCCCAGGCACCTGTAAGGTCTTGATGCTGACCCATGAGTGTCCCTGTACCTGGGAGAGAGCAACAGTGACTGGTCACAAGACACCATGGCAGCAAGGAAACAGCTTTTTTTCTGCCTTTTGGACAAAGGACTCTGCATTTTTATTTTTTTATACACAGAGTCTTGCTCTGTCACCCAGGCAGTGCAGTGGTGTGGTCTCGGCTCACTGCAACCTCCGCCTCCCAGGTTCAAGTGATTTTCCTGCCTCAGCCTCCCGAGTAGCTGGAATTACAGGCAGGCCCAACCGCACCTAGCTGATTTTTGTATTTCTAGTAGAGATGGGGTTTCATCATTGTGGCCAGGATGGTCTCAAATGTCTAACCTCAAGTGATCCACTGGCCTTGGCCTGCCAAAGTGCTGGGATTACAGGCATGAGCCACCACGTCCGGCCAAAGAACCTTGCACTTTTAAATTCTTTTAATTACAATTATTTTTGAGGTGGACTCTCACTCTGTCCCCCAGGCTGCGGTGCAGTGGCATCTTCTCGGCTCACTGCAACCTCAGCCCCCGCTGTGCTCAAGAGATATCCTACCTCAGACTCCTTAGTAGCTGGGACTACAGGCGTACACCACCACACCCAGCTAAATTTTCTATTTTTTGTAGAGATGGGGTTTCACCATGTTGCTCAGGCTGGTCCTGAACTCCTAGACTCAAGCAGTCTGCCCACCTTGTCCTCCCAAAGTGCTGGGATTACAGGAGTGAGCCACCACACCTGGCCTGAGAAACCTGCATTTTTGCTCTGCATGGAGCCCTGCGAATTATGAAGCTGGTCCTGAAAAAAAACTACTGTCGATCTGTGACTCAGATAGCAGCTCTGAATAAGTAAATGAGCGATTCCAGGGGGAGCCTGTATTCATCCTCTCTGGCTGCCGAAACAGGATCCCACAGACTGGGTGGCTTAAGCAACAGACGGTTATTGTTCTGCAGTTGCAGAGGCTGAGATCAAGGTGCCACCAGGCTGGTGTCTCCTGAGGCCTCTCCTCCTGGCTAGTGGGTCACCTTCTTGTTGTGTCCTCCCATAACCTTTCTTCTTGGTGTCCCTTCTGTTTTTTTTTTTTTCTTTTGAGACAGAGTTTTGCTCTTTTTTGCCCAGGCTGGAATGCAGTGGCGTGATCTCAGCTTACTGCAACCTCTGCCACCTGGGTTCAAGTGATTCTCCTGCCTCAGCCTCCCCAGTAGCTGAGATTACAGGTGCCCATCACCACACCCAGCTAATTTTTTTTTTTTTAAAGTAGAGATGGGGTTTCACCATATTGCCCAGGCTGGTCTCGAACTCCTGACTTCAGATGATCTACCCACCTCGGCCTCCCCAAGTGCTGAGATTACAGGCATGAGCCACCACACCCACCATCCCTTCTGATTCTTATAAGGACACCAGTCCTATGGGATCAGGGCCCTCCCTTATGACCTAATTTAACCTTAAAAAACCTCCTTAAAGGCCCAGCCTCCAAATACACTCACACTAGGGGTTAGGGCTTCAACATGTGAATTTTAGTGTGACAAAATTCAGCCCACAGCAGGGTCCTTTAACATCCTTGGTTAGCAGGATGGGTTCCTGCTGTCTTCCCAGGGTGCAAGGGATGATCTTTAGGACTAGCAGATATAATCTACTCTTTGAAAATATTAGACAGTGACAAGTGGTTAGAGCAGGACAGATTCATCTGGGCATTGTGGCTCACACCTGTAATCCTGGCACTTTGGGAGGCTGAGGTGGGCAGATCACCTGAGGTCAGGAGTTCGAGACCAGCCTGGCCAGCATAATGAAACCCTGCCCCTACAAAAAATACAAAAATTAGCCAGGCATGGTGGTGCATGCCTGTAGTTCCAGCTACTCAGGAGGCTGAGGCAGGAAAGTCGCTTGAACTTGGGAGGTGGAGGTTGCAGTGAGCTGAGACCATGCCACAGCACTGCAGCCTAGGTGACAGAGACGCTATCTTTAAAAAAAAAAAAAGAAGAACAGAACAGATTCGTAAGATTCATGTGTTGAGGGCACTGTGGGGCACATTTTAAAATCTAGAACATAAACTTGTATAACTTTTTTGGAAAGTAATTTGGCTGAAATATTTATGTCATAAAAATGTCCATGCTTTTTGACCTAATTCACATTCTGGAAATTTATTATTAGGGAAATTTTCAAAAGAGGGAAAGCTTTTCTGTGTTTATTTATCATGATCAAAAAAAGATTCAGCAGTAAGAGAACAGGGAAATTAAATGTGTCCCCTTGAGGGACCCGGAGGCAGTCATCAAAGTCGTAATTATAAAAGACAGGGAGACGATGGGCAAACACTTATGAAGTAATAAGTAGGGAGAAAAATCCAGAAAGCAAATTCTAATGATTGGGTATGCATACAGACAGAGCTAGCAAAAGAAAGTGGAAAGGAAACCAGTTTACTTTGTGTGGGGTGGTGAAAGAATGTTCTCGTTTTATTTGGATTTATGTGAATATTGGTTGTGTAACAAACAGCAATAAAATGAACTCTCTGGGAAGGGGTGGCTGATTGTCAGCTGTTCCCATATGGAACCAACTTTTGGTCCAGTTTCCTGCACAGGAAGCAGGGTCTAGAGCTGGTAGGTGCAGAGGCGGTGGCTGATAGGCAGGGCTGGGGACCTCTCAGGGTGCAGAGGACCAGCTGGGCATAGGGACCCCAGCAGAGGAAAGATGGGGCTAGAAGAGCTGGGAAGACAGAGGCAAGGAAGAAAACTGCCCACCTCAGGTTCTTGCCCCAGGCAAATGTGGCCTTGAATCAGCCCTGGGATTTCAATCTGGGAGGCCACAATATTTCACTCCAGATCCCAGTTTGAAAACCTGAACTGACAAAACTCAGAGTGTTCTCATGACTTCTGATAAGCTGTGGTGTCTCTTGGAGTTCCAAGGGGCATCATGAAAAGAGACTGACATGAAATTATCAAGCTTTCCATTCTCCAACGGCCCCGTCTCAGTATGTGTCATCCCATCGGGTCCACAATTGGACAGACACGCTGGTTCTAGAATCAGATCCTGGCTGCTGCTGCTTTCTCCAGTGGGCAATTCCTGTGGGTACCTGGGCTGTGACTGGGTCATGGATTCATTTCCCCAGAGCTCTTGCTTGTTTGACCACACTTCAGTTAACCTTCCAGAGCGGAGCAGTGGCGTGAACCCCTGGGGCAGGGAGCAGGAGGCAGGAGGCATGACATTAGGCAGGTCACTTATGCTCCTCTGGCCTTAGTCTTTTCATCTCCAAAATGGGAGCAAGATCCAGCTTACCAAAGACTGCATAGACCCACTGAAGCTGCCCGGGGCCCAGTTGGGCCGTCTTACTTACTAGAAGTCTCAAGGTCAGCATGAAGGAGATGACCCTTCCATCATACTTTGTCCAGTCTGTCCTCACCTTGGAAAACTTCATTTTGATCTAGCACCACCTCTTAAGGGAATGTTGACAACTGGAGTCTGTACTGAAAGATTGCCACCTCCAGAAGCCAGGAAGGAGGTAGGAAATCAATTCTTCCTGGGCCGCAGAAGCAATCGAGGCTGCTGATATCCGAGTTCTGATTTCCAGCCTTCTGAACTGGGAGAGAGTACCATTCTATTGTTTGTTTTTTTGAGATGGAGTCTTGCTCTGTTGCCCAGGCTGGAGTGCATTGGCGTGATCTCAGCTCACTGCAACCTCCACCTCTTGAGTTCCAGTGATTCTCCTGCCTCAGCCTTCTGAGCAGCTGGGACTACAGGCATGCTCCATCACGCCCAGCTAACTTTTTGTATTTTTAGTAGAGACGGGGTTTCATCTTGTTGGTCAGGATGGTCTCGATTTCTTGACCTCGTGATTCACGCGCCTTGGCCTCCCAAAGTGCTGGGATTGCAGGCGTCAGCCACTGCGCCATTTCTATTGTTTTAAGCTGTCTCATTGGTGGTAATTTGTCAGGCAGCCTTGGGAATCTGAGACAGGTATCCAAAGCTTGACAGTTTCTCTTGGCTCAAGGAACAGGCCTGGGCAAGAGACCAGGGTCATTAAAGAAGAGGTGATGGCATCACAACCCAGGCTGCTTAGTGGAGAGGGAGAAATGACCGACGGGGGCCTAGCAAAAGAAGAGAACGGGGTCTCAATGGGTGGATGGAGCACAAGATTCCTGAGCCAGGTAGATGTCACCCAGGAACACCATCTGTGGAGTGAAAAGGTCCCAGCCTCTACTCTGGCATCTGGGAGCAGGTCTCTCAAGCCTCTCAGAGAAGAGCTACTCAGAGCAAGCAGAGTGACAGCACCAAAGCAGAAAAGCCAGTCCTGGGGCCAGAAGCACAAAGGAATGGGAAGGCTGAGACCCAGGCAGCGGGAGAAGGCTCAGGATCCCAGTCCTGCCCAGGCAGGCCAGAGGACCCGGGAGCACTCCCAGATCCCTGGGCCAACAATGACATGTCTGGATTCTAGGACCAGGCTGTTGGCCCCACCCATTCCCAGCAGTTAGGGGGAACGCAGGGTAAGTGGGTCATTCAAACAAATATCGCCTGCTCTGGGCTGCACGGAGACACAGGGAAGGGCCAAGGCAGGAGAAACGAAGAACCAGGAAGGGGAGGTCCTGGGGACATTCGTTAGGATGCAGGGAGGAGGGCAGCGCATTGGTGATTTCTTCATAAGCCTTTTTTTCCTTCTTTTTAAAGACCCACATGCCCTGGTTCCTAGCTCAGCAGGAAACACAAGATAAATATTTACAGGCTGCAGACTACCTTCTCCCAGATGCCTATGCCCCGCCAGCCCCTGCCCAGAATTAGGAGGAGCCCAGAGCTATCAGCTGCAGCTTGCAGCAGCAGGAGACCCCTTTGAAAAAAAGCCAGAGAATCTCACTCTCTGCACAGGTGGCCCATGATGTTCAGTGCAGGCGCCATTTGGAGACTCATCTGCTGGGGGCTCTAGGGGCCGCATGGCTGCCTACATAGGTAGGGTATCCTAAATGCCTCCCTGAGCTGGCCCTGGTCACTTCAGAGACCAGTAGGACAAGGAAAGTGGCCAATTCTAGGTCTTACAGGCAGGGTCCAAAATTCAAGGCAAAGGAGGAAGCAGGCGGATCACTTGCGGTCAGGAGTTGATGACTAGCCTGGTCAACATGGTGAAACCCCGACTCTACTAAAATTACAAAAATTAGCCGGACACAGTGGCACATGCCTGTAGTCCCAGCTACTCGGGAGGCTGAGGCAGGAGAATTGCTTGAACCCAGGAGGCAGAGGTTGCAGTGAGCTGAGACCACGCCACTGCACTCTAGCCTGGGTGACAGAGAGTCTGTCTTCAAAAAAAGGAAAGAGCTGCTTCACCCACCGGAATGGTGGATTGGCTGCAACCCAGATGCCCATTATCTGCAAATAAACCCTGTCCCAGTCTCTGGCACACTGGTGAACACAAACTGTGAATCCCTGGAGGCACAGAGCACACACTGTGCAGGGCCCAGCTGATGGTCACGGATTTCCATACTGGGATGGCTCCTCAGAACTTCAAAGGAAGAAAAAACCCACCAATGAATTTATTTCTGTGCCCAGAGGCTGGGCTGGCCACTTTGTGCCCTGGCCCTGGCATTCCCTATTGGTGGTCTATGCAGAGTCTCTGACACCTTACTACTGTTTACTATGCAAATGGGGTCCAAGATAAATTCTAAATCAAAAGCCTTTTGTTGATAATATTCCCAGATTCTCATTTTGGAGGCTTGAGTGTCTGAAATCATTATCAGCAATGCCAGAAAGCCAAGAGTTTCAATGAAACTCAGTCTTTGTGAATGTATAAGTGGCATTCCAGGCTTGCTGTTTAGACTAGCATAGCAGCTAACACAGAACCACGAACCTGGTAGGTGATCAGAAAATAGTAGTGAGATACTGTAGTAGCATAAGGTGAATAGTTGCAAAGGAAAACCAAGTTCTAGGAGGTGTAACCCGGCAGCACTCACCCTGGCTACACCTCCAACCTCCTGCTTTCTGCCCCTAGCATGTACGGGACTTCTCTGAATCCTGGGACCAACCTGGAACTCATGGATGCATGACCTTCACCCTCTAGGAATTCCCGACCCCTGGGGACAGGAGTGGGTGGGTGAGCCCAGGCAACTCTGGGCAACTCCCAGACAACTCTGAGGCCTCTGCTGTATAATTCCCGAGTCCTGGGGGGAGGAGGCCCCAGGCCCCAATTGCCACAGTGGGGACCAGCTCAAGGACACATCCTGGCGTCTGCTTTGCCTCCTTCCTGGTTTCACTCTCTCCAAGTACCTGACTCCTGCTTCTCGGGACCTCGTCTCACCAAGAACTTCCAAGCCTCTGGCTCTGGCTCTGTTTTCCATAGAAATCCCAAGCTGCCATCACAAAATACCACAGACTGGGTGGCTTCCACTACAGACATTTATGTTCTTTACAGCTCTGGAGGTTGGCAGTCCGAGCTCCAGGGGTCGGCAGGACTGGTTTCTCCTGAGGCCTCTCTCCTTGGCTCGTAGACAGCTGCCTGGTCTCCTGCCCTCACGTGGTACTTCCTCTGTGTGCAAACACATCCTGGCATTCTCCCATGTGTTCTCATCTCGTCTTCCTATAAGGACGCTGGTCATATTGGATCAGGGCTCACCCTAATAGCCTCATTTTCACTTAATCGCCTCTTAAAGTTCCTATCTCCAAACACAGCCACGTGCTGAGGTACAGGGGGATAGGGCTTCATGTGTGAATCTGGAAGAGACACCATTCAGTCCATAACTAGGGGTTAGGGAGGGCTCTTCCTAAAGATGAACTGGAAAGAATTCGGGGTGGACAGGAATGGCGGGTGCCCATTTCCGAGCTGCAGTTGTGTCATTAGGTGACACTGTCCCAGCCCACTCAGAAGAGCCTGTAATGAGGCCAGGCCACTGGGTGCTTCCAGAACAAAGCACTTCTTCCAATCACCGAAGCCGCCCTTGGTGAACACGTGTGCAGGGTCTCATGATTCAGTTTAGAAACTTAGAATGTCCTGCAGGGCACAGCAATGTGAATATACTTAACACGACTGAACTGTGTGCTCACAAATGTTTGAGGGTGAATTTAATGGTGTGGCATTGTAACTCTAATTTTTTTCCATCTTGTGGGGGATCTTCTCCATACTTTCATGGAGGTTACAGTATGCTTTCTTGCAGCAATTTCTAGAAAGGGGCCCTCAGAGATTCACTAATTGAATATGTCTGTGTAGAAATAAAATCCTATCTAACAAATGTAGACTCTGTTCTCAAACCTCACATGCCTGTTTAGAGAGAAATGACTTGCCCCATAGGTGATATTTTCTGACTTTCCCAGACCCTCTTCTTGGCATTTAAGTGAAAATCCTCCTTGACAGGCAGTACAGGAAAGCCCCTGCCTATATTGAATCAGTGCATGGGGAGGGATGGGTGTGAGGCTGCTCTTTTACAGCCCAGAGTTGACCTTATCTCCAGCAGTTTTTAATCTATTTGAAAATTAGAGGGGGAAAAATTCCAGCTTGCTAGACTTCACTTTGTACACACCCTTTTATATAAATGTAGCACCCGCCCATCGTAAACCAGTAACTCCTTTGGGGAACCTCATTTCATCACCAAGCCAGCAAACTGACCATTTATATACATGTGTATTACTTAGACACAAACAAGTGGTCTAAACTTTAAGAGAAAATCTGAGATAGTTTCAACCCTTCTTGCAGAGATATTCTGTTTATGGAATGATCGAGTCCTGTGTAATTAATGGCAGGGGAGGCTTTCATTCATTGAGCACCTACTGATTGTCAGGCACTATGCTGAACACTTCATTCCATATCCAGAATATCTGATACATGCCTGAATGTTTAAATTTTTACAGCAGTCTTCAGAGACAGACGTTGTGGGGAAACTTAGGGTTTTGGATCTGCAGCCAAGATACTTGCATCAACGTGAACATTAAACGTCGATGACAGGGAACTTCCGTGCTCCACCACCCCAAACCCATGCTTCTGCTCCCTCCTCATGAAAGGCTGGGCCAATATCCCATGGTCGGGGATATTGGAACATTTTCACTTGTGGGCTCTAAAGAGATGACCAGTGCAAGTGTCTGGGTCAGTGCTGGGGGCTGTGTTCACGTGGCATGGACAATTTGGCTCTCAGTCCAGCATCATGGTTTCAACCTCAAAGTCAGTGAGGGAGCTCTGACTTCTGCATGTGCCCCACCGTGGACTCCTGTCCCTTGCTCTTCCAGGCCACAGATGTGGACTGCCAGTCTCAGCAGGAATTAGACCACAGAGTGGCAATGTCAGGCCTGCAAGGGGCCCTGGCCACCGCTGTGATGCCCCTCCGTATCGTATAGCTAAGGAAACAAGAAGCCTCTTGTCCTGGCTCACGCAGCTAGACAGAGGCACAGATGGGACGACTAACCCAACGGCATCCACCTAACTGGATGGAAGAAGAAAGGAAGCTAATATTCATGGGGGTCTACTCAGTGCCAGGCAGTGGGCTTGGGACTGCATGTATTATATTTCATGGGATCCTCTGAGGTCACTGTCCGTATGTTCAGTTTTCAGATGAAGCTCAGAGAGATCGGGTGGCTTATTCAAGATACTACTACTAGTGAATGATCAAATCCAGAATATGAGCCTCGGACCATCTGCCTCTTTCAACTCCACCACAATCAGTCCATGTTGCCCTAGCAAGAGCCTCCCCAGGTTGCGTTAAAGGCCCCTCCTATATTTTTCTCATCTGCCTTCAGGCCACAGTCCCATGAGGCTGTAATCTGAAATCAGTGAGGGCAGCGAGCATGCTTCTCTGCTTCTATCTTTCTGGACAATTTGTTCCATAAGTTCTTGTTTTCAAACAGCTCAATATCATTCCCCCGGGGGCTCCACACAGCTTTTGGTTGGGGAGGTGTAAGCTCTCCCCTTTGTCAATTTTCTCAGATCCATCTTTCTTCACTTGTTGAGCCGGTCATAAAGTATTTTAAAGAGGCTAGAAATTATTCTCATGAATGAGCATATGAGGAATCTGAGTCCGACTTGCCAGGAATCCAGGCATTTATTGGGTTTCCTCTCCCAGAACATGAGGTTAGGAGCCCACGTGTCAAATTTCTCACGTCGCTGTTCTTCAAAAGATGGACTCACAGTACAGTCAGATTGTGGACACTTTGAGCCAAAAGTGACCTTAATAATAATTTACTTATCATTTTCAGGTGAGGAAACAAAGGCTGGTAAATGTGATGTAAAATGTCTCAGATCACCTAAATCTTTGCTGGGAAAACCAGGGGTAGTACTCATATTACTCAAAACCAAGTTCACATCTTTTTCTATTATACCTACTCCACTGTAGAGAAAATCAGAATTAGGTATCCACCCATCCACCAATCCATCCATCCATCAATCCATCCATCCATCCATACACCCATTCATCCATCCAAATCATCACTGACAGTAATGCAAAAGGCATTTCACCCAAACAGGGAGGGGTTTCCCAATTAAAAACACTAAGACTGAGAGTAAGAGTTACTTTGAAGGATTAGTTGGCCTCTAGAGTATTTTGCATGATTGAGTTGGTTGGATAACTTCAGAATTGCAAAAACATTTAGTCTTGCAAAACAGTCATATGAAACTGTGTCAGTGACAGTCATCAATCACAATATGATTTTATGGGGATGCAGAGTCTTTTCTACAAGAGAAAAATTCTGATGACAGCTTTTAACATCATGTAGTTAGAAAAAAAACCCCACAATACATCTTATGTTTACCATGTTTCAAAAACTGGCAGCTTTGTGTGAAGTGTAGATTATATAGAGGAAGCAGATTTTATAATTCAGTATAGATTCTAAATAGAATGGAATCAATTTAGATTTAGAATGGACTCTGAGAATTGGTTGGGTCCTTAGATACAGTTAGATTAGAAAGGAAGGAATGCTGACCTTGGAATTCAGGGGCCTGGGTTTGAGTTCCGACCACTACCTGCTAAGCTGGTTATATACCCTTAGACACAGGAATTTGTCTAAGTCTCTCGCTTTTGACCTTAAAATGGAATTAATAACATCTACCTTGTGAGGTTGTCTGAGAACTCAAGAAATTAATGAACTCTAGTTGAGCACTTACTACAGGCCAAGCACTGTGCTTTGTGTTATGCAGATTTTATTTCATTTGAGAAAATCAAACAGATGGAAAGAAAACCCCACACATACTGCAAAGCCCTATTCAAATTCAAACTCTCGGTGCTGTTATTAACATCCTTTCCATGCGCACCCTGCACTCTGCACCTCCCTTACCTACACTCATTCTCGGATTTGTAGGCATTGACATTCATAGTGGAACTCCAAACAGATGTATAGAGCTTTACATTTCGCAAAGCACTGCTGTGGACATCATCTCATTTTGTACTCTTGACCAACACTTAATCTCCATTTACATCATCATTATTATTACTATTCTTTTTGGAGACAGAGTCTCACTCTCTCAGCCAGGCTGAGTGCAATGGTGTAATCTCGGCTCACTGCAACCTCTGACCCCCAGGTTCAAGCGATTCTCCTGCCTCAGCCTCCCGAGTAGCTGGAATTACAGGCGCGCACCACCACACCCCGCTGATTTTTTTTGTAGTTTTAGTAGAGCCTGTATTCATCCTCTCTGGCTGCTGAAACAGGATCCCACAGACTGGGTGGCTTAAGCAACAGACGGTTATTGTTCTGCAGTTGTAGAGGCTGAGATCAAGGTGCCACCGGGCTGGTGTCTCCTGAGGCCTCTCCTCCTGGCTAGCGGGACACCTTCTTGTTGTGTCCTCCCATAACCTTTCCTCTTGATTCCCTTCTGATTCCTTTTTTTTTTCAGACAGAGTTTTGTTGTTCTTGTTGCCTAGGCTGGGGTGCAATGGTGCGATCTCGGCTCACTGCAACCTCCGCCTCCTGGGTTCAAGTGATTCTCCTGCCTCGGCCTCCCCAGTAGATGAGATTACAGGCATGCACCACCATGCCCAGCATTTTTATTTTTTTATTTTTTTAATTTTTAGTAGAAACAAAGTTTCATCATGTTGGCCAGGGTGATCTTGAACTCCTGACCTTAGGTGATCCATACGCCTCGGCCTCCCAAAGTGCTGGGATTACAGGTGTGAGCCACCATGCCCGGCCCCCATTCACATGAGATGAAGAAGTGAGGCAGGTGGGAAGTAGCTGGAGTGCAGTGGTGTGATCTCGGTGACAGCCGGTGACAGCCAGGCCTTGAGACTGAGTCTTGCAGCCCACGTCAGAGTATGTTCCACGTGCCTTTATCCCCACCTCCTCCCCATGTATGTACTTTCTGGCTGCCGGAACACACAGCTCTTCACCCTCTTCACACCAGTGGCCACCACTTCTGCTCTCCCTAGAACCAGGTAGTTGCTTGATACTTTCCAAAGAGATCCGGAACACTTTCCAACCACTGCCACCAAGCCTGCCAGCTCTCTCACTGTTAGGGAGGCTGCTCATTGCTTCAACTGGCAGGCTGATCCCAGCACCTTGACCTTCTCCATCCGTCCTCCTCTGGCCATGTCCGAATCCCTGCGGTGCCTGGATTTGGAGCTGTCTTCTGATGCCCTGGCCTCTGGGGCAGTTTATCAACTTTTGTATTCATCAGTGGTGAACTCTGAGCACCTGTGTCCACGTCCTTCCCCATTTTAACTCTTGGACTGCACTGTATTGCAGAAGCGTTATGCTGACTTGACCCTTTCTTGTGCTGCTTGAACTTCCTGGAGTTGAGCTGCTTTGAATGGGTTGCTGGGCTGGGAAAAAAAAAAAAAAAGCCTTTCACTGCTATCCCAAAGTATCTTCATGCTTCTTAATGCTGAAGCCTGCTTTGCCTCTCTCATTCTTGGTAGTAACTGTATCCGCTTTACCAAGAACATGAAAGCCATTTGTCAAGAACACCATCTCCTCCACATCATCCAGCATGAATGCCACTGCCTCTGCACCTTGCCATACTTCTGCGAACACACTGCTTCCTCTAGGATGAGAGTGAGAAGAATCCCTCTTCCTGCTCAAGGTGACCTGCATGCTCAGTGTTCCATCCTGTCCCCCGCTGGCTCCTTGACAGGAAGGCAGTGGTGGGCGAGGTGCACTCCTGTGATACCTTGAAGGATGCATGCATCACTGGAGCATCAAGGGGGAGGAAGGGTGGGGTGTATTAGGAGGTTACATCCTAACTAATGAGGGTGCCCCACCAGATAGCCCTTTTAATATTTGAAGACAGACCCCCTTTCCTCAAGGCTTCCTTTGCCAACATGGCAAAACCCTGTCTCTACTAAAAATACAAAAAGTTGGGCATGGTGGTGTGAGCCTGTAGTCCCAACTACTCAGGAGGCCGAGGGGGGAGGATCACCTGAGCTCAGGAAATGAAGGCTGCAGTGAGCTGTGACTCTGCCCACTGCATTCCACCCTGAGTAATGAGAGTGAGATGGACTAAAAACAATAATAAAGTCTTTTTATTGCTAAAGTCATTATTTCCTGAATGTGTTTCAGCTTAAGTGCATCCAGTGGTATGCTGGTAAATGTTTAACAACTGGTTTTCCAAGGGGTTGGGGAGAAACCTAAGCTGTGGTGCCTGCCAATGTCTGAGGTGTAAATATCTCACTACGACTGACTTCAAGCTACCAACGTGACCTCACTGAATACGGAGGTAGGAAAAGATGCACGCGATCAGAGCCGACTTCAGCACACCACCGTCTGCAGCCGCCTTACACTGCAGGGCAAGAGAGGGAAACAGCACTGAGGCGGGATAGAAAAGCCACATTTGGTGACCACTTTTATAATAACTGACTTGGGCAAGAATTGTAAGTGGATGATGCTAAAATCATGAAGAATTGCTGGGAATCAGTGTATTTACATGGCCTCAAAGTGCCTCCCCACGGATGACTTCTTAATTAGAGGGAATGAGAGATGACTTTACAGTAGATAATTCTGACCACATTTACGTTAACCAAATTTACCATTACCAATGCAGGAACAAACTGACACAATCTGCCTCCTCAAAGGACTGACAGTGTTACTGCCAGGAAGGTTTAACCTACATCAATCATGGGGAAACAATCAAAGAAACCCAAGTTAAAGAACAGGATAGCAGGCTGGGCACGGTGGCTCATGCCTGTAATCTCAGCATTTTGGGAAACTGAGGTGGGTGGGTGACTTGAGCCCAGGAGTTCAAGATCAGCCTGAGCAACATGGCAATACCCTATCTCTACTAAAAATACAAAAAATTATCCAGGTGTGGTGGTTTGGGCCTATAGTCCCAGCTGCTCAGGAGGCTGAGGTGGGAGGGTCACCTGAGCTCAGGAAATAAGCAGTAAGCAGTGATTGTGCCCAGTGCAGTCCAGCCTGGGTGACATGAGTGAGACTCTGACTGTAACTCATAATAATAAATTGAAACAAAAGGAACACGAAGGAGTTGTCTAAACTGCATGGAGCCAAACGAGAGTGGTGCCTCCATTATTCTTTACGAACATAACTGTGATCACAATAGCTTCTGGCGGCAGGCATGTTGCACACTGACTCACACCATACTGCCAACCTCAACCTTCACCCGTGCTTGCAAACCTGATGTCAAGCCGTGGCTTCCCCATTCTGTGGGGCACTACGTCATGTGTGCCCATATTAATTGACCAGGTCTAGGCCATCTCTCTGGGTTCCAGGCTCATTTTGGATTCTGATTCTGCATTCCTTTGAATTCAGTGAGGATCTCTGAACCGCAATGACGACAAACATGTCATCTGGGATTGAACCACATATAACAAAGATTTATGAAGCATACAGGATGTGCAAAGCAGCGGGTTGGGTACAGAGAAATCAACAACAAATAAACCAGATGTGAGTGTGAATCACAGCCTTCTGGAAGGTAAGAACCAGGTCTTATACTTCCTTGATCCCCCTATAGCACCTCATGGTAGTGAGCATGTATTAGATACTTTATAAATGCCTCATTTGACCTCATATAGAAACCAGGAAAAAGGCTTAAACAGCCAGTCTCCTTAAGAGATGACACAATTAATAATCAAATATATGGGAAGCTTGATGAGATCATTAGCTATCAAAGAAATGCACATTTTAAAAAAGCGAATCTCTAAAAGTAATGGGACAGTGCTACATCATGCTGGCGAAACCACAGTGAACACTAGTGTGTTTATACATTGCTGATGACGGTGCAAATATTTTTGGAAGGCAATTTGGCAGAAAGTATCAAGAGCCATAAAAATGTTCACATCCTTTGCAAAATAGTCTCACTCCTGGGAATTTAAGAAGTAATCCAAAAGAAGGGAAATGCTATAGCAGTAAGAAATTTATCACCCTCTTATTTGCAGCAGTGAAAACCTAGAGAAGTTGTGGATGAGCAATTAGCAACAATTCAATCACAGCACATCAACCAGATGAACTTTAATGAAGCCTTAAAAATGACCAGCATGAGGTCTGCTATGTAACAACGTGGGAAATGCACACGCTACCACAGGAAGCAAACACACACACACACACACACAGGATTAAAAGAAGAAAAACAGGATCTGGGAAAATAACAACTGACTTTAGAAGCATGGAATTATGAGTGCAGCCTTCTTATCAGAAGGGTATTGGCTCCAGGACCCCCCGCAGAAAATCCTCAGACGCTCAAGTCCCTTCAATGGCCCTCCTGTGTTTGCCGGTTTCACATTCTGAAATTCAATCAACCATGGACAGAGAGAGGCCTCGAAGGAAACCAGCCCCGTTAGCACCTTGATCTTGGACTTGCCTTCTTCCCGAGAGAAAGTAACTACGTCTACTGTTTAAGCTGTGCAGGCTGTGGTAGTGTGTGATGGCAGCTTCAGCAAACTAATGCAGATTATAAGACAACCCAGCCAGGCAGGGCTAATTTGGCTCTATCTAAGGGTAGGACCAGGAACCTAGGCACGGTGGATTATGGGTCATTGTAGACACCACTAAGTGTGCCCAGGCCCAGAGAATCTGATGCGGCTTCCTTTTCCCTCTTCATCCCAGTGAATGGAATGCCCTCCTTTCTGATTCAGAAATGGGAGGGCCCTGGGAATTTCTAATAACAGCCCATCCCTTCCTCATTTCTGTTTTAGCAACCTAGTGAACTGAGATCCTGTAGAATGACTGAATTCATGCTCCCCTTAACTTTTGTTTTTTTTTTTCACTATTCTCCTTCGGTCTCTCCCAATGAACAGAGATCCCAGGTGGTCAAAATATCCTGCTGGACTTTTTTTTTGAGAGGGAGTCTCGCTGTGTCACCCGGACTGGGGTGCAGTGGTGCGATCTTGACTCACTACAACCTCTGCCTACTGGGTTCAAGCGATTCTCCCACCTCAGCCTCCCAAGCAGCTGGGACTATAGGTGCACACCACCACGCCTGGCTACTTTCTGTATTTTTAGTGGAGAGAGGGTTTCGCCATGTTGGCCAGGCTGGTCTCAAACTCCTGACCTCAGGTGATCCACCTGCCTCAGCCTCCCAAAGTGCTGGGATTACAGGCATGAGCCACTGTGCCTGGCCTCTGTTGGATTTCCAAGGGCAAATTGGCTTAAAAATCCAAAGTGCAAGATATTCCACTTCTGGGTGTATGCCCAAAAGAATTGAAAGCAAGGGCTTGAACAGGTATCTGAACACTCATATTCACAACAGAGTTGTCCACAACAGCTGAAAGATGGGAGCAAGCCCAGTGTCCACTGACGGATGGATGGATAAGCAGAATGGGGTCTAGCCAAGCAATGAAACAGTATTCAGCTTCATTGAATTCTGGAAGGAAATTCTGACCCATGCTTCAACCTACATGAACCTTGAGAACATTATGCTAAGTAAAATAAGCCAGTCATAAAGGCTTACGCCTGTAATCCCAGCATTTTGAGAGGCCAAAGTTCAACACCAGCATGGCCAACATGGCAAAACCCTGCTACTACTTAAAAAAAAAATTACAAAACTTAGCCAGGTGTGGTGGTGGGCACCTGTAATCCCAGCTACTTGGGAGGCTGAGGCAGGAGAATCACCTGAACCTGGGAGGCGGAGGTTGCAGTCAGCTGAGATCATGCCACTATACTCCAGTCTAGATGACAGAGCAAAAAAATAATAGATAATAAAGAGACAAACACCGTATGATTCCACTGATATGGGGTCCCCAAGAGAAGCCAAATCCATAGAAACAGAAAGTAGACTGGGGGTTGCCAGGGGCTGGGGGCTGGAGAGCTAGTGTCTGTTGGGTGCAGAGTTTCAGCTTGGAGACATGAAGAGCTCTGGCGTGGGTGGTGGTGAAGGTTGCAGCAACGTGAACCTGCTTAATGTCACTGAACCTTACACTTAAGAATGGTTAAAATGATCCATTCCATGTTCTGTGTATTTCACCGGAACACCGAACATTCTAAAAGGTAATGAGGAGGGGAGCTGGGCGGGGTTTTGGGGCGGACAGACTGGCGTCGGGCTGGGTCACAGGCCTCCTCCCCAGGGTGAGGGTGGTGACTCTGGTGGGGGTCTGGCTGCACCCAGGCAGGCGTTCCAGGCGAGCAATTACTCAGACTCGGTCTGTCCCACCCAAGGCCACAAGATAGATGGGCCCGCTGGGAGGGAGGCAGCGAGGCCCCAGCTCAGCTTTCACAACTGAAGTCTCAGGACCTGGCTGGGAGCCTCGGGCTGGAGCCTTCCTTCCCCTTCCCCCACCTCCTCTTCCATCAGATAAAAATGCAGCAGGGCCTGGAGCAGGCCCCGTTCCACTGGCAGGGCACTGCAGGCCAGCCTTTCTGTCCACTGGGTGGAAGGCGTGGCCCGGTGGGCACCTGTGTTTGGGGTTTGAGTGGCTAGGGGTGGGAGAGTCTTCCAACGGGCTAGTCCCACGGGGCTTGGTGGGTAACATTCCCCAGTCCCTTTCCAACGAAGAAAAACAAACAGCTGAGAGCAGGCAGCTCCAGCTGTGGGATTCACTCCAAGACCGAAAGGGGAGAAAAAAAATGATTCCAGCCCCAAACGCCTAGTTAAATGGAAAGCAATGGACTACAGACGGGAATGGGCACGTCTCCATAAGCCCCAGCTTTATCAAGGAAATGTAAAAATCCATCCTTGAGAGTTCATGCGTTTTGCTTTGTAATTTGCAATGCGGTGTCATGGCTGTTTGTGTATATCTGTATGTATAGTTTACATTGTAAAAGCAGATATTATAAAAACCCACAGGGCCAGGCTGAATGAACTAAGCACAAATGGGTGGAACCCAGAATTGGCTTGGTGCTAGCATTCCTTGTGGGAAGCCACCCTCACTATGTCCCTCACTATGGGGTGCCTCAGTTTCCCTAACTACTTCTTGCTCAGAGGCCGGTAGTATGGTGGACAGAACAGGGAGCTTCGGGGGACCTGAGGCCCAGGCCTGTCTTGATCACACATGAGCAGAGCCAGCCTGGCTCAGAGCTCAGCTTTCCAGTTAATCTGTATTCCCTCAGTGGGAGCCAGGTGCAAATCACAGGGGGACAGCAGGGATGAGTGAGACCCAGCTCTTGACTGGGAAACCAGAGTCAGCCCAGCTCTGACCTTAACCACCAGTGCCCTTTACATTTAATGAGCACCTATTTATTTTCTCCTATGAGAACTATCAACCTCGTTGGACCTCAGTCTTCTCATCTGTGAATGGGGATCATGGTGTCTCCCTCAGAGCAGTGGGTGAGGCTTAAGTACCTCCAGGATGGGAAATATGATTACTACTATAACTGTAAGGGTGGCACTGGGTGAGGTTGGCAGCTGCCATGGGGGAGCATGGGCGCCTTTGGGACACTACGGATTGGGCAGCTCAGGACTCAGGCCGCTGTTGCCACGTAACTCAGCCTGGAAGCAGAGCAGGCAGAGCAGGGAGCAGCGGCAGTGCCGGACTCACCTCCCATCCTCCTTCCACCTCGACTGCATCCCAGCAAGAGGGCTTTTCCCCGTGGAAACGCACGCCCACGATGCCTGAAGCCGGGTGGGAAAAGCCCCTGCCTGGCAGCCTCTTGGGTCTGGGTCCTCCCCTGCAGCCTGCCAGGGCACAGAAGGGGCTGTGGACATGGGTCTGGCTCCGGAAGAGGCCCTGGGGGCTGCAATGTGTGGGGCCTGAAGGGTGCCACTGCCCACCACAGAAAGAAGGGCTGCTGCAGAAAGTTCTGGAGCTGGAGTGAGCTGGCCTTGCTGATGGTGCTGCCAAGCACGAACAAGCAGGCCGGCCTTGGGCAGGTCCATCAGGGCCTCCGCCTGGAAATGCTGGGGCAATGCCACCCGCTGGCCACCTGGGAGTGAGTCCTTGCAGCCAGGGGAGGTGCAGAGCCACCGAGGAGGGGAAGGGGCCTCGCACATCCTCCTGCCAACTGCATGCCACCCCAGGGGCTGAGGCACCGGCACCCACACCTCATTGCCATTAAACCACCTATGTTTGTGTTTGGATGCAAGCCAGACCTCAGGGTTGCCAGGAATATGCATGACTACCTGGAACCTGGTCCAGACCCCCACCTTGTAAGGAGACCCCCATTCCACACACACCCCCAATCTCATCCTTGGCCAGACCCTTGCCACAAGGCCTCATGCCCGTGCTTAGGGGTGCCCCAGCCTGCATAGCCAATTCCAATCCCCACCTAATGCCGGCAAGCAGCCCTCTCCTTGTCACCCTCTGGCCAACACCATGGTTTCCCTCCCCAGGATGGTCCAAAGGCCCTGGAAGAAAGCTGAGGCTTTGGGGAAGGGAATTCCAGTCCCAAGTCCCCAGAGCATGACCCAGGAGGAGGGACATGTGAGCCCCAGGTGACATGTTCTTAGCCCTGAAGACGCCTCAGATGGGTTAGGAAGCAGTCAGATGAGGGACACAGTGAGGCTAACACATGGGGACCAGGGCAGGTGCCTTGGTCTCAGGGTGACACTGACTGAGACACTTGGCAACTCCCAGGAACCCAGTGCTGGCGTTTTCCTTGTGTATATTAACAGACAGTGCCTCTGCACCCATTCAACCGATCGGAACAAGCTCTGGACAAAACTCCTGTTTCAGCACTCAGCTTTGTGGAAAAAAAAAATCGGTCAGTGTGGACTGAGCCATTATTCCATACACCTCACCAATAACTGCTGTCAATTACCACACACCGGGACTCACCCCTTCCCGAGAGGCATGGTGGGTGCTTAACACATCATCTCATCTAAGGGTTGCCACATTACTCACAGGATGGCCTCAGGAGCCCCACTTGACGGATAAGAAAACTAGTGCTCAAAGAGGTTTAGAAATTTGCCCGAAGTCATGGAATTTTTAAAAAGAGCAGAAGGGATCAAAATGCAAGCCCATGTAATTCTAAAATGAGGCTAGTGACTGATACAGAGGGATTCATATACGTGTCCCCGGAAAGGTCACTTTAGTGTGGAGTCAGACACAGAAAACTGGTGTCAATGCGAGAGCAGGACCAGAGCCCAGCTAAGTGGAGAGCAGAGCACTGTGGGAGCCGGAGCCAGAGCTGTGGTTACTCCCGAGGACCAAGAACTGATCGGCGCTGATGGAGCTCTGAAGGTCCAACCCAGAAATTCTCAACCTGGAGCCCCCAACAGAACTCTAAAGTCCCCCAAAGTAGACATGGGTTTTCTTGGCGGCCAACGAATGACTGGTGACCACTGATGTATCAAGTGGTCAGGCCTCTGAGGCTCACAGGGGCAAGGTCTGCCCAAGGTCACACAGCCAGTGGCAGTGCTGGGGTCAGGAGACCCAGGCTAGACCCCCGGTGCGGAGATCCAACCTGCACATGCCATTATCGACCACCCACAGCCACAGGGTAAGGTGGAAGGCAGAGCCCCACCTAGAAAGCAAGCGTGCCCCACACCAGGGAATGCGCCTCCGGTACCCAGTGGAGGAAGCCAGATCCTTCCTCTTCCTCACACAGGGGAGGTTCCCTGAGGCACGGCTGAAAAGAGGAAGCCCAGAATGCCTTCTTCAACATTTTGCAATGGGAATGGCTTCCAGTGAACTTTCATTCCTGATACACCAGGGAACTCCAGTACCAGGCCCTAAGAGCATGACCCAGAAGGAGGGCCATGTGAGCTCCAGGTGACAGGCTCTCTTAGCCCTGAGTGCACGGGGTGTTGCTTAGAGCAGGTCACTTTTGCAGGGCAAAGTAGATTTCATACCTTAGATGGTTATGTTATTAATTGAAGGGAGAGAGAAGGGAGGCTGTGATGAGAGGGGACAGTGAGTTTGGCTTGGGCCTGCTGCATTGGAAGTCCCCAGTGCCGTGCTCACGGGGCTCTCTAGACGGCAGTTCCCAGCACAGACAAAAATCGGGACTCAGAGTTGTCAGAACGTGCATGAGATGCGTGGCGAAGCCCGAAGGAGACATGTGCCACGAGACTCAGATCAAACCCTGGGGTGTGACAGGGAGGGAGGGTCGGGCCGTCAGGGGAGTCACCTTAGAAAAACATTGTAAGGGGAAATTTGGAGCATCTGAAAAACAGTTCACATCCAAAGAAGGTTGAAGATGTTTTTAATTGGAAAAGCAAAGCAGTAGGCTCTGAAAGCCCAGGGGGGCTCCAGAAAGCCTAGGTTTGTGTCTGAGGAGCAGCTGGGACCCCAGAGAAGGGAGGCAGGGATTCCTGGGGGACTGGAGCTTCTGATGCAGGTCCCGCTCTGCCACCCTGAGCAGGACGCTCTCCTCCCTCGGCCTATGTCCAAGTTACGAAGCTGCGGGCAGAACTCACTGTCCCCAGCTCTGACTGGATCGTCACCCTGCCTCTCCCTTTGCTTGTGTCCTCAAGGCACTTACCCAGCTTCTGCCCCTAGCTCTTCCCAGACACCAGGACCCTCTGCTGTCAGGGACCCTAAACCAGGAAACGGACCAGAAGGGGCTGGCTAGCCCCTCCACCAGGGCTGTCAATACCAGGCTGGGGGCTGTGCTTTTGGGTCAACAGAAGATCCCTGTGGCTTTTTAAAAGGGTGGTCTTATGAAGAACCCAACAACATTGAGGAAACTGAAAGAGAATGTGTCCCAGTAAGCCTCCCACCCACTCCGCCACAGTTTCCATTTCTCCAAATTCCCCTCCATCCTTTGCCTTTCTGTAACATATGTTTGTTTGCACAACAGCTTTCACAGTGTATACACACCACAGGGTGCTTTCTTCCCTTAATGCAGTTTCCTAAACGCTTTCTTGTGTACTTCATAGTTACTGTTTGAAATGGCTGCATAATACTCCTTTGTGTTAACTGTCTTTTAAACAGTTCTCTAAGACTGCACACTTAGGTTCTTTCCAGCTTTGAGTGATTACGCAGAATGTGGTTGAGTTTTATACATGTGCCATTTTCTTTCTTTGCACTCATTTTCTGGAGACAAATGGAAGAGGATTTCTGAGCCAAAGCACATAAACTGCTTTTATAGATTCTAAAAGGTCACTGACTTCCTCAAGGAACTGGCTTCTTTAGATATGCTAAATGGCCACATCCAATGGTCAGGGGACAAGTGTTAACCGGTAAATAAGCAATGCCTTTTTTTCCTCCCGGAAAGATGCCATTTTTCCAAAACCCTGGCAGACGTTAGACTGAAAATGTCTCACAGACGACAGTGGCCAGACCCTGTTGTTTTTGACAACAGCAAGAAGGAAAAACAAAGCATTTTGTAGAAGGACTCCATCCAGCGTGACTCAGCACGGTGGGGGCTCCGTAGGATCCGCCACTTCCCACCCGCAGAGGTGGCACCTTGGCATCCTACAAGTCACTTCTGACACCACTGCCACTGCCTGCCCCATGTTCATCCAGGGGCTCCAGAGACCCCTCTAGAGATGGGGATCCCTACGACCAGTGTCACTGGCACCCCCACTAGCTGACAGCTGAGCTCGGACTGGGACTCTCGCCAGACAGAAACACAGCGAGGGACCCTGGGAGAGGTCCTCTCATGCTCCTGGAGCTGGTTCTCTTCCAGGGTTTCCCACCAGGGCGAGGTGGGAACACAGCTACCCCCCGTTCCCTGTATCCCTCGGATTGCTCCAAAAAGGGGCTCTCCAGAGGAGCACAGAGAAAGGCGGGCACCAGGAATGCTGCCAGCTGCCGGGCCACGCGGGGCTGTACGTGGGAAGGCCACACCGGCAAAGGAAGATTTGAGTGTCCCATCTCTGAGCCGGAAGCATGGGGTGAAGCTGAATATTATCCTAACAAACCAAGGACACCATCTGCCTGGAGGTCCCAGCAAGGGGCCAGCAGGCTCTGTTAAAACTGGAGACAGACCAGGGAGGGTCGGTGCCCACCATTCCACCCTCCACCTCCTGAAGACTGGAGACTGGACAGGGACGTGAGAGACCTTCTGCCTCCCCCTCTTCCCTCCTGGGCGCTTCCACCAAGTATTTGGTATCTACTTATACTGGAAAATTATCCAGTGCTTATCTAAAATTCAGGTTACTGGGTTCCTATACTTTAATTGGCTGAGCTTGGCAACTCTACATGTCGACGACTGGAGGGGTGCAAGTCAGGGTGCTAGGGGCTCCTCGGGGCTTCTGAGGCATGAACATGGGAGGCAGGTGAGATACAGCTGGAGCACCCTCTGGTTTCAGGGAGATCATGGTGTCATTTACAGAGATGGAAAGGACTGGTGGAGAAGCAGGTTTGGGCAGACAAAAGTCAAGACTTCTGATTACACATTGGGCTTGAGATGCTTGTTAAATAACCACGCAGGGAGGCCACGTGGAGGTGGAGTTCAGGCAAAGGCAGAGATGGAATCTGGTGGAACCTGATGGAGGTTACTAGAAAGACAGTTAAAGAGAAGAGGAGGAAGACGGTAAGTGTGGGAAAACTACCTATCAGGTGCAATGTTCGGTACTCAAGTGATGCTATTTGCACTAGAAGCCTATATCTCACCATTACACAATATATCCACGTAACAAACCTGCAGACACACCCCCGAATCCATAATAATACATGTGGTTATATGAAAGGAGAGAAGAGGGAAAAGGCCTGAACTCCCAGGTGCTCCAAGGGTTACAGGTAAAGCAGGTAGCGATGGGCGGCAAAGGACACCGGTGATTGCTTCCCTGGATTACACCGGGACTTCTCAGAGACCTCTGAGATTTCCAGGGAAACATTTACTGAGCCCCTGGTGTAAGCCAGGCATTGTGCAAAAGCACTTCACAGGTCATCTCCCTGAGTCTTCATAGTACTGATGATGAATCATTACTATCCCCATTTTACTGGTTTTTAAAAATGAGGCCCAGAGAGGCTTAAACCATTTCCCCAAGTCAGAGCTCGTAAATGATCAAGCTGATACTTGACGGCAGGTTTTCCTGGTTCCCAAGCTTCTGATCTCCCCTGTGCGTGATAGCGTATTTCATGCATATCTGCTCTGCTAGTCAGCACAGTCCTCGGCAGGGGCCCCTCTTTATTTCTCCTCCCACCTCCCTGTGTCTCATTCAGTGCCAGGCTCATGGTTGGCACCCGGTAAGTGTTTGTTGTTTGGGATTTGATGGGAGACGGCCCCAAGCCTTGGGTGAGGTCGGCCAAGGCACGATGTGGCATGACTGTCACAGAAATTCCCAGAACTTATAACTGCTTCTCTCCAAAAGGCTGGAGGACAGGAGCTCACTGGCTGCTCGGCTTCCATCCCAGTCCAAATTCAAAGTCCCTGGTGAATGGCAAAATTTGCCTGGTAGCTCTGGGCACACCCAGCAGAAGAATAGTTCCAGAAAGCAAGAGAAGAGGTGGGTTTAAGAGGCACAGAGGCTTAGCCACAGAGAAGAAGGTTCAAAGCTGAAGAAGGAAGCGAGGGGTAGACTCAAGCCCAGTCCCATTCTCTTTTTGCTTAAATAGAAAAGCTCCTTTTCTTAGCAAGGGCTGGGTGCTGCACGATGGCTCTCAAGTTTCCTCCAATCCTGGCTCCTGGGATAGAAATCAAAGCATTTGACACGTTTCTCTTGGTATTTCCATACAGCATGGTGAAACGAGGCTGGATTACTGCACAGTCTGTGGCAGTTACACCCGGTTATAAATCACCTAACAGACACCAGTGATACATCCCACCTGCCCAGCACTGTTCTAGGTGGTTTACATGGATCAATCAGTTTCATTCTCACCACAACACTTCAAAGCAGGCAGGGTAATCCCTCCTGCTCTGCTCTACAGATGAGGACATCAAGGATCAAGTAGGTGGAAAAACTTGCCTGAGGTCACATAGCAATCGGCAGTCACCGTTTGTACCTTGGCAGTCTGACTCTGGTGCCATGAACTTCACCACTGGGTGTTAGATTCTGCCTCAGACCAGGAGGCTCAGGTGGGGGAAGTCCTGAATTCACGCCATTCCTGGCTGCAGTCCAGGCACCCATTCCCCAGGCGTAGGGCCGTGGGCCAGAGCAGGCAATGCCTCTAAGTCTCAGTTTCCTCATGTATAAACTGAACTATTTTCTGGATTCCTTAGGATTGTGATAAGAATTAGATGACACAGCATATGCAAAAGTCTTTGATAACTGTAACTTGCAATCCAGGGAAGAAGGATTAAAGGGCTGATCGGTGATCAGTGAAGCCTAGCCTAGCACGGGGTTGGCAAACATTTTCTTGTAAAGGGCCAGATAGTAAATATTTTAGGCTCTGCAGGCACACAGACGACTCGGCCCTGCGATTGCAGTGCAAAAGCAGCCAGACTGTACATAAATGGATGAGCACATCTGTGTTCCAGTAAAACTTTATAAAAACAGGCAGTGGCCAGATTTGGCTCTTTGCCTAAAAGGATTGCAGCCGGGCAGAGCTGACATGGGTGCTCTGCTGTGTCCTGAGTACTCTAAGTAGGGCTTTGGCTGAAGCTCCAGAGAATAGGGAATACTTGTGAGATTCACAGGCAGTGTTTCAGCTGTCTCTGCCCCCAACTTCTACCCTGCTCAGGCATGGTCAGAGGCATCAGCCTGGGGAACTCAGGGTATCAACTGGCTGTTGGTCCCTTCTCTATTCTGTCCTCCAGGGCCTGAGGTGACACAGAGGTGCCTTCTGCAGGAGAAGCTCTGATGGGTGGGGCAGCCTGACAGAGATATAGTGGGTGCAGGGGAAGAGCAGTGAGCTGCCCAGGTGTGTGAGATCTGAGTCTAAGAAAGAGGCTGGGGGGACTTCAGATGACCCTGACTCACCTCCCAGGACACAAGGGGGGAAATGTGTGCATGGGCTGGCAAGCCCTTGGTCATGTCTCTGGGGAACTGCACACATGGCAGCAGGCGACAGAAGGGGGACTGTAGGGACATGGTTGGGACACAGCCTCCAGCATGATTGATGGCACAGGCTGATGGGTAAAAATAAATGACAGACGTCCAAGTCCAGAGTCAAGCAGATCCAACAGACTGCAATACCTGGCAGAAATCAGTGTGGTGACATCTAACTGGGATTGCTGACAAGATCTGCATTTAACTTGAAGCAACAACAAGACTAACAAAGCCAGTGGCTTTGACATGGAAGCGGGGAGCCCCTGCCAGACAGTGGTTTCCTTTGAAAGAGATCTGTGGTTGGGGTGGGGAGGAGCTCTGACCTGATCATTGCGGCTGCACAGTATCCCATCATTTGGATATTGGGTCCTGTGTTACTATGAGTCTCACTAGAAAGTCTCATGAGAGGCCAGGCATGGTGGCTCATGCCTGCAATCCAAGCACTTTGGGAGACTGAAGTGGGCAGATCACTCAAGGCCAGAAGTTTGAGAGCAGCCTGGCTAACAAGGTGAAACCCCGTCTTTACTAAAAATACAAAAATTAGCCAGCCTTGGTGGGGTGCACCTGTAATCCCAGCTATCAGGAGGCTGAGGCAGGAGAATCACTTGAACCTGGGAGGCAGAGGTTGCAGTGAGCTGAGATTGTGCCACTGCACTTTAGCCTGGGTTACAGAGTGAGACTCTGTCTCAAAAAAAAAAAAAAAAAAAGAAAAAGAAAAAAAAGTAAAAAGTAAGTCTCATGAGAATGTAAGCTATTATCAACAACCATGATCTTAGCCTGGCACACTACCCTCTCCCCCTCAACCAGCCCCAGCTAGGTCACCCGAGGAATGGTGTCTAATTCTGTTTACTACTCACACCTGTCGGGAGCCTGTTGGGAGGATGGCCACTCTGTTGAGGCATTCCGTTTAGTCCCTCCATTAACTGAGTACCTGCTATATGCAGCACATCATGGTAGGCACTGGGAGGACAGCACTGAACAATGTGCAGTGCCTTATCTGGAAAGAGCTCTCCCAGACTACAAGGGGAGCCAGCACAGAAACCCATCATTGCAATACAGCATGGCGAGTGTGAAGAGCTGGGCCCAAAGACACGAAGGCCTCCCGACCTGGTCTAACGAGTGACCACCGAACCGGGTTCGCTTTCCTTGGCATTTCCAACTTGCTGGTGAGCAATGTAGGATAACAAGAACACTTTGTTATGATTTGTTCCTGCAAGAGGAACTAGAAACTGTGTGGGACAGTCCAGGAGGGCAAGGAAGAGGTTTCTGTCACCCGAGGTTGTTCTTTGGGAAAAGCAGGACACCACGTCTGTCTGGGAAGTCGGGAGGGAATTGCAAGAGACGCCCACTGAAGCTAAGTGCCTTGGTGCCACAGGTGGGGCCGTCGCTGGCTCCATCGCTCCCTCCTCTAAAGAGCTGCAACCCTGGAAATGCTGTTGTGTTCCTGCTGCTTGGCTTACTGAGCTTTGCGCTGTAACAGTGCCTCCGGGACCCCTCCACAATGTCTCCAGGCTTCCCTGTGTGATTATTGGAAACACGTCCATGTGGCCACGGACTGCACTGAGCCCGGTTCTCTCTGTTTATAGACAAAGTTACTGGGTGCTTCAGCTAAACAAAGAAGTCTCTAATCCTTTGCTATTTTGAAAGCAAACAGTTTCTGATTGTGGGAATAACAATAATATCAAATATTTCTGGAGTACTGGTTTTTTCTTACGACAGGACCTTGCTCTGTCACTGAGGCTAGAGTGCAATGATGCGATCATGGCTCATTGTAGCCTTGATCTCCTGGGCTTGAGTGATCCTCCCACCTCAGCCTCCTGAGTAGCTGGGACTACCGGTGCATATAACTATACCTGGCTCATTTTTTAATTATCTGTAGAGACAAGGTTTCATTATGTTGCCCAGACTTGTCTCAAACTCCTAGGCTCAAGCAATCCACCTGCCTCAGCCTCCCACAGAGCTGCAATTACAGGCATGAGCCACTGTCCCCAGCCAACTGAGTACTTATGTTCCAGGCACTAAAAAAGTTTTAATTTTCATGTATTATTTAATTCAATCCTCACAACAGCCCCATGGGTTAGGCACCATGATCACCCCATTGCATAGATGAAAAAACCAAGTCTCTTGGAGGTTAAATTATTTGTCTCAAATTGATAGAGCCATTCCCTAGCACAGCCTGGATTTGAACCCAGAAGTCTAGCCTCAAAGTCCACAACTTGAAGAGAATATAGCTACTCTCAGAATGCTCAAAAGACACAGAGAACAATAGAAGTAATAGCCTGGCCAGATTTGGTGGCTCATGCCTGTGATCGCTGCACTTTGGGAGGCCAAGTTGGGCAGATCACAAGGTCAAGAGATGGAGACCATCCTGGCCAACATGGTGAAACCCTGTCTCTACTAAAAGTACAAACAATTAGCTGGGCGTGGTGGCATGTGCCTGTAGTCCCAGCTACTTGGGAGGCTGAGGCTGGAAAATGGCTTGAACCTGGGAAGTGGAGGCTGCAGTGGGCAGAGATTGTGCCACTGCACTCCAGCCTGGTGACAGAACAAGACTTCGTCTCAAAAGAAAAAACAGTACCATTTAGCCCAATTTTTTTCAGACTATGGCTTACATCCTGTTCATGAATTATGAAATAGATTGTGACCATTTTTTAAAAAACAAATAGAATAGAAAGCCATGACAAATTTAAGTATTATGTCACCTATGCTCATATGTGGGTACCAGTTGTGTAGGTCATGGTAAAAAAAAAAATGTTTCAGACCACTGATCTTGTCCAACTTGCTCACTTTACAAATGGGTGAACTCCCATTCAGACAGGTGATGTTCCTAAGGTTACAGAGGGTTCACAGATAACCTGGGACTAAACGCCAGCGTACACTATCAAAGTTAATTGACTGCAGAGAAAATGAAGGAGAAGTAAGAGTGATGATGCTAGTAGCAGTGGGAATACCACTGCTGGCAATAACAACAGCAATAGCTGCTCCTCCAAATCTCATGTTGAAATCTGACCCCCAGAGTTGGAGGGGTGGGCCTGGTGGGAGGTCTCTGGACCACGGGGGTAGATTCCTAATGAATGGCTTGGTGTCCTCCTCATGGTAATGAGCTCTTGCTCCATTAGTTCACATGAGATCTGGTTGTTTAAAAAGGATGGGCCTCCTCCTTTCTGTCTCTCTTCACATGATGTGCTTACTCCCCATTCGTCTTCTGCCATGACTTGAAGCTTCCTGAGGCCTCACCAGAAACCGAGGAGATTCTGGTGCCATGCTTGTACAGCCTGCAACACCATGAGCCAAATAAACCTCTTTTCTTTATAAATTCTCCCATCTTAGGCATTCCTTTGTAGCAATGCAAAACAGACTAATATAGGGAGTACATCGATTTTCCCCATTTTCAGAGAAAGAAACTTTCAGCCAAGTGCCTCAGTCAATGTCACATCAGTGGTGATGGAGGAGCCAGAGTTCAAGCTCAGACAGCCTGGCTCCAAAGTCCCTACTCATAACCAGCATGAAGTCTATATGTTCCTGCCTGTCTTAATATTCTTCCTAAATGCTATGGTGTCAATGCAGTATGTATCACAGTGGACGTGTGTTAATATAGTTAATCGCATACCTGCCGCTTCTACTAGAAGCGGAATATGTAATATGGGTGGCAATTCCATATTAATCTTAATTAGGTACTTGGTTAAAACTTAATGATTATCTTTTTTTCCTACAAATATTCTCTGGATTTCCTTGCCTCTGTCATTCATTCACATGTTAAAAACATTATGCATTTGAAGAATCAAATAGAATGGGCAGAAATTTTTGGAAAGATAAAACTGGGCATAACACCCTGTTTTGTTCCATAAAGGATGAAGGCAATTCACAAGGATACATTAACTGCACTAAGATTAAAGTAGATGAGAGCCAGCTAAAGAAGATTAAGCAGAGAGACCCCAAAGGAAGCCAGGAATGAGGCTAACACAAAAATGTCCTCTACACTTGCTGCAGGTGGACCACAATTCTGTCCCCAGGTTTTTGTTTTAATGACCTTCAAATTCACACATCCCCATACAAGGGATGAGAGCTGACTCTTAAATTTGTGTTAATTACTTGAAAGAAAGTCTAGAGATTTTCAGTTTCACAGTCTCCATAAGGTGAAAACAAATTCCTCAAGTAGCGCACAACTCCTTCTATGACTAAGACAGAAAATAATTTGTGCACGGGCCCTCTGAGGAGGGCATTGTGTCATGCAACAAATAACATTGTCCCTACAATAAGCACAAGGGATGACATTTCACAGGGTCATTTCTGACAGTGTCCAAGTAAAGGACGACAGCATTACGCTCCTGTTCCCAAGGCGTGTGATAGAATCAGGAAGCTACAGTATAGAAGGACACAGGCTCTGAGCACATTTTTCTTTCCTACAGAGTCCAGGGACAGACCTGCTTGAAACATGGTGATCCACAAAAGGCATACACAGTTCAAAGCCAGGTAGACAGCTCTCCCCAGGCTAAGGCCTTCCCCAACCATTCCAGCCCTCAGGGATTGGGCTCTCCTCTGTATAATTTAGCAATAGCAGAAACTACCTCACGTTGCCCTCCTGCAGGTGTAGGTGTTTAGGATTTTAAACCCTCCTGCGCAGGGCCCACATCTCGTGACAGTTTATTCCTAGGGCTTGTCCCTTTGCCCTGCACCCACCAAACACTCATGCGCAGGTTCAGTGCTTGAGGATGATGATGACAATGACCGACTGGTGCCGTTAGAAAAGAACGAAATTAAGGTGCAAGAGGAGCCACACCCACCCAGGCACTCTCTCTGCAGACCAATGGTCTTGCTACCTTGCTGCAATGATGCGGCCTCACCCCACATTCGAATCCCAGGTCTTTCCACTTCCCGTATCTGCTGTTTCATTTCCACAGTGAGAATCTGGACTTATCTGCAGAGTTGTCTCAGGAAAGGGGAAGAAGAGATGGTTCCTGAGGACCACACCCTGTCACCACAGTGACTTCCCAGAAGAGTCATGGGTAAGACTGAACTCCCTCCCACCCTTTAAGTCCATGCCAAGGACTTCTCACCTAAAGTGCTGGATTGAGGACTCCCTGACCACACGACCAGGCAATCTTAATTCTCTAGTTCATGAACTTAAACCTGATGGTCTGTACTGTCCAGAAATGAATCGAGAACAGAATGAAAACATAATAGGGAACCATCAGCCAAGGTAATAATCAAAATGTGTTGAAGAGACAGAAAAATGTAAAGGAATTGGGGGTAGGAGGCCCTTCTACCCATCCCCAAGGAGAGATGATGAAAGGCTGTGAGCTGAGGGAACAGAACCCAGTGCAGCCATGGGATTATCAGACTAAAGCTCCAGAAGGACGCTGCTCAGATTGGATGGTGGGCAGAATCCAACTGAAAGAATAATTTGGGTGGTGGTTGTATTAACCTTCAAACAGGTAAACTGGGGTGATGCATAAACATGAGCTACATGTTTGCCTTTTACTTTCAATGTTTGGGCAAGAAGATTAATTGACAGAAGTCCTATGTGGGGCTTATAAGAGTCATGTTTTGCTGCAATTTGATTACAAATTGGTCATACTGGGAAACAGTGAGAGGAAGCATTTGCACGCCACTGAGACGGTGCCAATCCAGTATTCAGATGTGGTACTGGGTTGCAGTGAATACTTTTGTCATCCAGTTGTAGAATCTATGAGATTTGCATTGACAAGGAGGTTTTAAGAATGGTTTAAAGGTATCTCCTGTGCAAGGTGACCTCTCTGGGCACAGACAGTGAGTTGTACCCAAAAAAGGGGAAGCCCTCTCCCATGGCAGGACATCTAAAAAAACACCAGGCAAGCTCTGCTTCATGCTGGACCATGGATCTCTCCCCTGCCCCCAAGCTTAGCATGGAGCCAGCTGCAAGGAAGGTACTCGTGTGAGACACGTTGGGTTGAAATAAACTGATCGCTGAGAAGTAGCATCACTGAGGTCTTCAATCAGGCAATCTAGAGAAACCTCTCTAAGATCAGATGGAGCCTCCTTAAAGGACCCCAGACTTGTCCACCACCTTGCCAAGTCCCCTTCCTATGCCACCCTCACCAACCCTCCCCCAGAGGCCAATATGATTCTCCAGACAAGAATCTGGGGAGGTAACAGCGGCCACACGCAGGGCCAAGAGATCAGGTGGGACACTGTTGCACCAGCTCCATTCCAATCCACCCCAAATTTTTGTTCCACACAGGCAATGTGGGACCCAGAAATTTCAGGTTCAAAGACAATTATAATGATCAGAAAAATGCTGGAACAGTGAAGGAAGTATGGCAACATTTTTATTAGATTGGGAAACCATGTCCCACCCTCCTTCCTGAAGCTTCCAGGACATCATTATAAACCTCATTCAATCTCCAAGCCAGGAGAAAGCCTTTTTTCATCATACTGAACGGCACTACTTGTTAGAAAACTGTCCTTTATTTTGAATGGAAATCTATCTCCTAATAATATCCACCCGTTGGTCCTAGCTCTGTCTTCTGGGGTCACATAGAGCATGTCTGCCCTTTCCACGTGGCAGCCATCCAGACAGCAGAAGAGAACCGTCCTTCCGCTGTAAGTCTTCCCTTCCAGGACCTCCAGAGACCTGCCCAAACCCCTCACCAGCCTGGTCCCTCTCCTCCAGACCCCTATCTGTCACCTAAAAGTGCCTGTTCTGCAGAGCTTTTCTGCATCTGTCACCTAAAAGTCCCTGTTCTGGTTTCCAGTTGGGCTGGAAAGCTTCCTAAACATTCCAGAAATTTGTTATGGTCCTGAGAGCCAAACCCACAAAACCCAGATCCCAAGCTCTCACCAAGCAGCCCGAGAACATGTTCAAATCCTCCTCTGGCCTACTCGGCCTGCAAGGGACCCTGCTGGCCCCTGTCCTCTGGTCCCAGGGATGAATCAAGAGGTTCTCTCATTGTTGCCACCCCTCAGGTTGCTCATTGGTGAGACAGACTCCACCCCAATGTCTTTGCCCCAAGTGTGGAAACCTGAAGGCGCAGGCAGCATTGAACACCCCATTACAGCACCCAAGTGACTAGTCCCACTTGACAGAAAGTGAGTCAAGACCAGGGAGGTCCTGGCCATTTGCCTTGAAATTTCCAGCAAAAGGTCATTTATCTGTCAGGGCCAGACCTCCAGATTCCTGCCCTAGGCTTCACCTGAGGGCCCCTCCCTCAATGCTCGAAGTCAGCTCTGCCTGGCCAGCAGCCTCACTCCCACACACCCCACCTGCTCCATGCAGCAGCCACACTGCCCCCAGCCCCGCATGTGCCTGGTCTGTGTCGCCATCATATTGGGCTATACCCCATTATGGTGCCCACTGCATTCTGCCTTGAGGAAGGGCTCTATCTGCATGATCCTGCCTTGGTTTCGAGGCTGGGATCTCCTTGAGAGAAGCCCCTGGATCCTATTTACCTGTGCCCCCAATCTTAGCATGGAATCTGCTGGGCAGGTATTCATGGGAGACATGTCAGGTTGAAATAAACTGATCCCTCAGCCTTACTTGTGTCCAGGACTACCTACCTCCACTGAGAAAGGTGGGAACTGAGCAGCCCTTCCTTTGAAAGAAAGTCAGGAGAAGACCACCACCGCCACCTGCTTTACGATCTCTGTCTTCACAGGGGCTACCTGTCGATGAGCTGGGCTGCTCACAGCCTGGAGCCAGCAGGCCCCCGTTCCATCCCTTCATGAGTCCATGAGCTGGAGAGCGTGCTACAAGCCCTGGCCCATCACCCATCACTTGCCTGTCTCAACAGGTGGAAATTGGTAAGCAGAGCCTGGCTGAATTGGGGCAACAGCATCCTACCTACAGTAACTGCATAGGGCAGCAAGTTTACCAGGAAGCAAAGTGCCTCGCCATGATTTTTATGGTACCCCAGGACAGGAGCTAAGACAATGCCCAACCTCCTCAGTGCAAGCCACACTCCAGAGGCCCAGGGGGTCCAGTGTAATGTGCAATGCCCCACAGTGAAGCAGGGAAAGTCAGAAGCCACTCCAAGCAGCTAGGTCTCTCCTGCTGGGCTCTTCCGTTCCTCAAGCTCACACAGCCCCTGCCGGCTACGTCCACACAACACAAGCAATACTACTGAAGAGCTTCTCCCCTCTTCCTCTGTGGTTTCCATGGTGACAAGGGCAGCGTTTGGGCCCATGACAGCGGGAATGCAGAGTGGAAGCTCCAAGTCTTCCTTCCTCACCCTAAAAGCCCAGGACAAAATGGCCTGCTCTTACCTGCTAAGATGAAGATGCCCACGAGAATCAGGAAGACCAGCAGGTAGAGCCCTAGGACAGCATGCTTCAGGGCCGACAGGGACCCCAGCTGGGTACAGCAGCTGCTCGCCCGCCGTTTGTGGCATGGACCTGGACAATGTGGGTAAGAGGAAGAAGGAAAGAAGACACTTAAAAACCCCTTAAGCTCTTTTCTTTTTGGGTCTCATCTCTCCCTGATACATGCACGGGCAGATGCATTCTAGACATGCAGAAGTTCATGTTGGACTTCTCACGTCCCTTCTGCATGTCTAGAAGGCAGCCACCTGACTGGAGTGCTCCAGGACCAGCACAAGATGCTCAGCCTCTAGCTCTCCTCCCACACTCTGTGTTCCTGATGGAGCCAGATCACATGACCACAGCTCACATGCTCACACAAACAGTCTCTCATTGAGCTGCTCCAAGCAGCAGAAAGACACTGAAATAGGCTTGGATATGTGGCCTTTACAAAGTGTCATTGTCCCATTGGGATCCAGGGAGCATGGAGAGAAATTGAAACAAGAGTTGCAAACTCAAACTTCTCCAGTTTGGAAGGTATGGGAATGAGGGGAACGGGCCCGGCGGGACTGTGGGGAGGTCGACAGCACGTGCCTGCTCTGGCAGAGGCTACTATGCAGGAATGAGGGGTGGGTGTGGTCAGATCCAGAACTTTCTCTATTTTTAAGTGTTGGCAACTAACTCATCAAACACAAAACACTAGGTAGTGTAAACCAAACACATCTGTAAGCCATCTCTGACCACCAGCCTGCAACCTTGGATTTGGATTTGCTGGAAAACGTGGTAACCTTATCCTGTGGCTCCTCAGCTTCTGCTCAAAGTAGAACAGGGAAATATCATTGTTGAAGTGGCCTTTTGGGCCATGTAATTCAACCCCTTTGGTAAACAGATAAAGAAGGGCAAATGTTAGTTAGTGGCAAATCCTGCCCCAGGACCCAGGTCGATCTTTTAGCTGAACTTGTCCTTCAAGGCAGCCTTCTCAGACGGCCCGTGCAGAGGCTTACTGACCTCCACCTGCTCTGTCGACTGAAAGTGGAAAGAAGGGATGCTCTCCCCGATGCCAGCAGGAGTGGGTCAGGGGCGGGGGGGAAGCATTAAAAAAAAAAAGCATATCCCTTTAATGCTTGTTCCTTACCCTCTGTGGGTGAAACCCCTCTCTGGAAGGACTGTCCCCCACTTCAAGAGTATTACTAAGGCCAGCGGCAGTGGCTCACACCTGTAATCCCAACACCATGGGAGGCCAAAGTGGACAGATCACTTGAGGTCAGGAGTTCAAGACCAGCCTGACCAATATGGCGAAACCTCATTTCTACAAAAAATATACAAATTAGCTGGCTGTGGTGGCATGTGCCTGTAATCTCAGCTACTCAGGAGGCTGAGGCAGGAGAAACACTTGAACCTGGGAAGCAGAGGTTGCAGAGGGCAGAGACTGTGCCACTGCACTCCAGCCTGGGCATCGCAGTGAGACTCAGTCTCAAAAACAAAAAACAAAAAGAAAAGAAAAGAAAAGAAAAAGAGTGTCACTAACTGGAGTGGGCAGAAAAAGGTTGTCTGTCAAGAGAGGCTAAAATAATTGATATTTAGAAAACATCTTGAAAAACTGTGCCACGTTTCCAATTCTTTGTAGGTTTCCATTTGTAGGAAGGGACCTCAAGAGTCATATATCACTTCTCAGGTATCACTACTACCTCCTTGGCCTCAGGAGGTTTTATGAACACAAGAGAAATGGCGGTGACTATTGGTACCTTAGGATCCACACAGCCCTGGTCCCCTAGAGGTATTGTTACGTAAGGAATATTTTCCCACTTGTTGACTTCGTTTTGTTATAAATACTGCCGTTAAACCAGCTGAACAGAGCTTTACATAATATTTGCATAAGACATTGGGTGCAGTGCGGAGCAAGTTGTCAAATACAAATCCAATGACCATTCTCACTCATCCTTACGTGTTAGCAAGTTTTGAAGGGTGGAGCCAATTTCCCGCCAAGACAAAACAGAGCACATCTTTCTAACTGCCCTAAATCTTTTCTGGGATTTTCTATCCCTTACCATGCCTTAGGATCTACAATGGGTTTTGCTCCTAAATATGTAGGCTCCTGGTAGTATTTCATCTTTTTCTCCTTCTGGTGAGAGCCACTAGCTGTTTGGTTGCAACTTACCAGAGAAAAGTCTATTCCTCCCAAGAGTCAGAGTGGGAGGTAAAGCATTGAATAATATGACACAAATACTGGTTTTGTTCTCATGGTGGTAGCTTCATCTCTCCTGCTGAGCCTGCTTCCTCGTTAGCCTCATGACAGAATAGGAGGAGAATCACACAGCCATGAACACAGCTAACCTGAAGTCTGCCTTTGTCATCTGCATGTGTTGCTAGTTCACTGTAGGTGTGAGTCAAAATGCAATGATGTCACTCTGTTTTTTTCCCATAAAAAGAATAATTCCTTTGCCCTCTACCTGAGGCTTCTATTTAATAGCAAGCACCTGCTTGTGACAGGTGCCTTAATCAACCAACACAGACCTACCTCTGAGAGAGCTTCCTTCTTTCACCAAGACTTGGTTACTTTGGGCATTAAACCAAGTTTATTTTAAATAGAACATAATGAGGGTTACAAAGAGAGGTTTCCCACAAATGGTTAGACAAGCAGAACATGAATGGTCTGGCAAGACCCTTAGAGAATCTGATTGCAAGGGAAGAAAACAATTTAAGACAACAAGTTAAAAGGCTGCCCAAAACACATTTGTGGACTTTTATTTTTTCCAAGTGGCAGTAGCATGTTAGCTGGGTAAACTCTTCAAATTACTTGAACTTAGTGAAGGGTTACAAACACTCCAGAATAATTCAATCAGCAAAGTCAAGGCAAAAATGATGCCTACTTTGTTAAAAATAATTTAAAGAAACAAATGCACTATCAAGTCATGAGAAGACATGGAGGAATCTTAAATGCATAATAACTCAGTGAAATACACCACTCTCAAAAAGCTACATATTGTATGATTCTAACTATGTGATATTATGGGAAAAACAAAACTACGAAGACAGTAAAAAGGTCAGTGGTTGCCAGGGATTGGGAGGGAAGGAGGGATGAACAGGCAGAGCATGGGGAATTTTTAGAGCAGTGAAACTCCTCTATATGGCATTGTAATGGTGGATGTGTGCCATTAGCATTCGGCCAAACCCACAGAATGTTCAACACCAAGAGTGAATCCTAATGTAAACGATGGGCTCTGGATGATAAAGACGTGTCAACATAGGTTCACTGATTGTAACAAAGGCACTACTCTGGTGGGGACGTCGGGAGGCTGTGCATGGGAAGGGTGGCAGGTGCGTTATATAGGAAAGTTCTGTACTTTCCTTTTGACTTTGCTATTAAACCTGACACTGCCATTAAAAAATCAAAGTCTATTAAAAATAAAAGTAGAGCTTTTGACTCAAGGATCACTGGGGTAAAAACTTTAACAGGCATTTATGGAACACTCACTGTACAAAGCCGTGCTCTGGTAGCCAGCCTTCAAAATGGTCCCCACGATCCCAGCCCCCTCTGCAATCAACCCCCTTCCACGTTGTACCAAGGTTGGTCTGTGTGATCAATAGCATATGGCAGAAGTAATGGTGTGTCACTTCCGAACAGATAAAAGACACTGCAGCTGCCTTCTGCCTCCCTCTTTCTCTCTTGAAACCTCGTTTGAGGGGAAGCCAGCTGCTATATCATAAGCACCCAGAGAGAGGCTTATGTGGTGAGGAATTGAGGGCTGACAGCCATGTAGGTGAATGAGCCTCTAAGCAGATCCTCCAACCCAGTCAAGCCTTTGGATGATGGCAGCCTGGCCAATACCTTCACTGTGACTGAGGTAGAAAGTGAGATTCGACTCCAGAGGCGGGGCTCACACACCAGACCAAACTGAGGGCTAGCTAAAAAAACGGATGGGAGAGAAGCAACTTTTCATAAGACACACCCACCAAAGAACCACGTTGTTTACCAATGCCATGGGAACACCCAGACATTACCACCCCTTTCTATGGCAACAACCTATAACCCACAAGTTACCACTCTTTCTAGAAGTTCCTAAATAAACAGCCCATAGTTTACATATAATTAAAAATGGGCTTAACTAGGACTGCAGAAGTGCCTCTGAGCTGCTGTCCTGGGCACTCTGCCTACGGGGTGGCCCTTCTCGGCAGGGAGCAGCACCTCTGCTACTGCCGTGTGCTGGTGCTTCAGTAAAAGTTGCTGTCTACCACCACTGGCTCGCACTGGATTCTTTCCTGGGCAAAGTCAAGAACCCTCCCAGGCTAAGCCCCAATTTTGAGGCTTGCTCCTCCTGCATCACCACCTCTTGAGAAGAAAGCCTGAGCCTGGACTACTCTGCTAAATTGCTCCTGAATTCTTCCCAGATTATATAGACATGTGTGTGCAAAGTTTTTAATATGAAAAAATTAACAAAATCTTGGCATTTTTAAAACACACTCATGACTTCCTCAGAAACTGCATGAGGAATAAATTTGTTTTACGCTGCTTGGTATTGGGGTAATTTGTTATGCGGCAACAGATAACTAATACACTTATGATATATGCTGGGAAATACAAAGATGATGCACTGTGGGCGGGAGGGACTTTGTCAGCATTGTTCACTTCCAGCTGCCCAGCTCTCAGACCAGTGCCTGAACAGAGCAGATGCTCAGAATATTTGTTGAGAGATTAAGACGCACCCACTGCCTTTCAGACGCAGCCATGGGGCGGGGAGGACATATGTAAAAGGGTAACTGTAATGCATGGAAGAATGAGGTTGGTGCAGAAGGGGGCTGTGACACAGCAAAGTGCTGCCTGCACAGATGACGATGCATTCGGGCCAGAGGGAGTCACAGAGTCAGCGGGGAGGAGGATGCAATTCACCAGTGCAAGAAGGACAGCCCTTTCTAGATGGGCTGAACTCTGTTCTCTTTCTCTTCATCTCATTGTCCAATGCACAGCTCTTACAAATTTGAAAACAATGACTTGAAGGAGCAAATGGTCTTTCCTCTCTGTGTGAACCATCTGCAGGAAGTACCAGACAAAGCCGTTCATGATTAACAGGTTGTCTGCAGATGCAGGCACACACAAGATCTGAGCGTTAGAGAAAATGGTCAACCACCACCACCACGATGACAGCAGGAAGAAGAAACACTCTTCCAAGCTCAAACAGAATCACGGGAAAGATTTTTCCACTTTGCAGGGGCCTCCAGAAGTGAGGGTGGTATCTGGAGGTCAGGAAGCCAAGACGTCTGGAGAGGGCACGGCCAGTGGCTCTGAGCAAATATTAGAAATGAACAGGGACTTGCCAGAAGAGCCCAGAGTACCAGGCTGGGAGACACTGTTCATCTCAGTGTGGAGCACGTGGCTGCTTGATAATTGCTGGGAGCAGCAGACAGATGGTTTCCCCACTGTGGGCATCCTGCCTGCATGCAACCTGCACAATCCTGCCATAGCTGAGTGTCCCTGGGCTATTACTTTCTTAGTATTGCTCCACTTAAATACATTTAAACTTAAATTTACTTAGAAGGAAACTTTATCACCTTAACTGGAAAATTAGTAGCTTCCTATTATACATTAAAATAGATACCTGGCCAGGCGCGGTGGCTCACGTCTGTAATCCCAGCACTTTTGGGAGGTCGAGGTGGGTGGATCGCCTGAGGTCAGGAGTTTGAGACCAGCCTGGCCAATATGGTGAAATCCCATCTCTACTAAAATTACAAAAAGTTAGTCAGGTGTGGTGGCAGGTGCCTGTAATCCCAGATGCTCAGGACACTGAAGCAGGAGAATCACCAACTCAGGAGGCGGAGGCTGCAGTGAGCCAAGATCCCCCCACTGCACTCTAGCCTGGGTGACAGAGCCAGCCTGTCTCAAAAAAAGAAAAAAGTAGATACCTAACTATTAAAATAACAGATTTATACCTGTGTATCACTCAAAGGCGTCTTGAACACCACTATGCGGTATGTAGCCACATCCTAGGAAACACTGATTTTAGTGAAAGTGACTAAGTCATGATTCAGTGACATGTAGCAAGAAGGAAGCTGATTCGCACCAAGGAGATTTCATTTATAGAGAAGCAAAACCAAATTTTACATGTTCAAGTTTTAAAATGGTTGACGCCAGGCACAGTGGCTCATGATTTAGTCCCAGCACTGTGGGAGGCTGAGGTGGGAGGACTGCATGAACTCAGAAATCTAAGACCAGCCTGGGCAGCATAATGAGGCCCTAGCTCTACAGATTTTTTTTTTTTTAATTAGCCAGGGATGGTGGTATGTGCCTGTATCCCCGCTACTCAAGAGACTGCAGGAGGATCACTTGAACCCAGAAGTTCAAGGCTGTAGTGAGCTATGATGGCACCACTGCACTCCAGCCTGGGTGACAGAGCAAGACCCTGACTCCAGAAACAGAGAAAGGAAGTTCTAGCAGGTAGTATGCTAAGAATTAAGTACGATTGAAAGAACCCTGTCAGAACCGTGCAAGCATCTCTCGCGCCGTCCTCATAATCAGCCATTATCTCCTTACGTCTCTGGGGACCCCACTAGTCTCTCAGGTTCTCTGAGGCAAGGTGTGTTTCCCCATCAGCAGCGAACAGCAAACACGTAGTATTTTTGTGGCAAAGACTGTCTCTTACATTTGCCTTAAGCAAATAATTGACAAATTCTAATTGGCTGGAAAAACACATTTTTGGAGCAAACTTTTGGTCTAAAAAAATAAAAGCTGGGGCCAGGTGTGGAGGTTCATGCCTGTCATTTCAGCACTTTGGGAGGACAAGGTGGGTGGATCACTTGAGATCAGGAGATTGAGACCATCCCGGCCAACATGGTGAAACCCTGTCTCTACTAAAAATACAAAAATTACCCGGGTGTTTGGTGCAGGCCTGTAATCCCAGCTACTGGGGAGGCGGAGGCTGAGGCTGGAGAATCACTTGAACCCGGGAGGCGGAGAGTGCAGTGAGCCGAGATCACACCATTGCACTCCAGCCTGGGCGACAGAGCAAGACTCTGTCTAACAAAATAAAATAAAAGCTGGGTTTTCTTTGCATATCCAGGGCCTCTGATTGCTTCTTTGTGCCCATGTGGGGAAACTGTAGAAGCTGATCACTGGAACAGAATCGATACTTTACTCCTGGCTGAGAGTGGAAATGCCCGTGAAGCTCCTTAGTCACACCAAGGCCTGAGTCCCTCCCCTGGATGCTCCCACACTGATTCAGTGTGAAATCACAGGTCCAGGGCACGGAGGCCGCAGATCTGCAGCCAGGCGTCTGTCATATCAAAAGCGAAGGTGAAGACACATTCTTGGAAAGCGAATAAAGTGTCTTACTATTATCAAGAGCTTGACTTATGGGGTGAAAAAAAATGGCTTGATTTCTTTTCAATAGGACACGTTGAAAATGGGGTTGTATCAAATGATTTTATTATTCCTAGAGGTAAACATTTAGAGGCATTCCTCCCACACGTGATCTTAGTCAAAAGGTGGAGAAGCGATGTGAAGATGTCCCCCTCCCTATGTCCCAAAACTTAAAGTATAATAATAATAAAAAATAACTTGAAGCAGGAATACCCCCAAAGAGTTTTTGCTGAAATACTGTATCCTGGGGTTAGGGAGGTATTTGGCAGTGGGGATTAAAAGAAAGGAAAGTGTGTATGAAAACAGCTCAACCCTGGCACGTGGAGCTGAGGGTGAGTAGGGAGAGGGTCACCCAGCGTCAGGCCACATTGTGGAGAGCACCTTCACCCTCTGGAGCCCCTTTCCCTGCACTGAGCAGGCAGCATCCCTCACGGCGCTTCGGGGGAAAAGCATGGCTTTGGGGCTTTGTGGAGGTCAATTCTAAGCCTGGCTCTGTCCTGCGTTAACTGTGAGACCATGAGACAGTGTTCTGGCACCCCTCTTATCACAATGTGCTTTCCTTGAAAAACTAATGTTTCAGTTTTTAGTCATAATTTTAGAGCCATTTGGAGTTATCCAAATTTATTTCTCCCCTCCCATTTTAAAAGAAACTCACAAATTGGATCTGATAAAAAATGAGTGTTTATTTCCAAAGAAACTGGCTCTAAACATAAAAAAACAGAAGGCAGTGATTCCACTGTTACCTACTGGAGTTGTAACAGCAGCAAATACTCACTTTCTTCTTGTTGTCTTTGGTCCCACAGCTCATAAACAGCAGGTGCAGATAGGGTTTTACTGCTGGGAGGAACCTCAGAGCTCTGCTCATCCAAGGAGCTTCGTGAAACCCACCCAAGTCTGACTTCATGAGTTACTCACTCACCACTCGCATGTTCACTCTAACAGCAGCCCCAAATAACCTCTGCCTTTGCAGCTGCCACCACTCTCTGGCTTTCATGGGGCCTCCAAAAGGGAAGGAAGGAAAGAATGAAGCAGGGCACTGCCAAGAAGAGCCATCACCCAAGTCCTGCCTGACGTTGCAGCGGACCCAGGGAAACAAGTCTCCTGGGAGCCTGCGAGGGTCCCGAACAATGTAATATTGTGAATTCTGTATCATCCTGGTCATCATCCTGAATCCTGGCCAAAATAAATAAATAAATAAATCTCCTAAAGCTCTTGGAATTTCCACTCATCAGAGTGATTTTTGAATATTCACAAGATGACTGGGTTTGGGAACCCCTAGATCGTCTCAGGATGGGGGCCGGCCACTGGAAAGACCAAGGCAGGATTAGAGAGTTGGGACTTTCAGCCTTACCCCTCAACCTCCAGGAGAAGAGAGAGTCTGGAGGTTGAGTTGATTATCAATAGCCAATGATTTAATCAATGGTGCCAACATAATGAAGCTTGCATAAAAACCCAAAAGGACTGGGTTTGGAGAGCTGAACGTGCAGAGGTTCCTGCAGGGTGGCACAGCTAGGCAGGTATGGAAGACAGCACTCCTCCTACCAGACTCTGCCCTGTGCATCTGTGCCATCTGCCTGTTCTTCTGTGTATCCTTTGTAATATCCTCTTCAATAAACCTGTAAATGTCAGTCAAGTGTTTGCCTGAGTTCTGGGAGCCACTCCCGCAAATTATTCAAACCCAAGGTGGGAGTCCTGGGAACCCAGATTTACAGCCAGTCAATCAGAAGCCCAGGCCACACCAGTGCTTATGACTGGCCCAGAAGTGGGTGCCGAGTGGGAGCAGTCTCATGAGACTGACCCCTCACCCTGTGGGATCTAACGCTACCACCAGGTATGTCACATGAGGTTTGAATTGAATCAGAGGACACTCAGCTGGCATCCACTGCAGAATTTACTGCAGAACTGGCTGTTGATGGGGAGAAATACTCATCCCTTTTGGTGACCTGAAGTGAAGCATTCTGTGTTGTTGAGTGAGAGAATAGAAAAAAACACTGGTTTATTTTTTTCCCCTCTCCAGAACAGCCAACTAGGGTACAGTGAACATAGTGGCCTCAGCACTGCGGCATCCCAGGCCTGAGTCCTCAGGGCAAACAGCCCAGTGAGGGCACGCGGGGTAGGAGCCTGGTCTTCTGCAGGGCCAGATGCGCCCAAGGCTTTCACACCCACTTCTAAGAGAGCAGGGGAAGGAGAGACAGCCAGAGCTAATTCCATGCAGAGATCGCTCCACCTTGTCACTTCCACATAGTGTTTATTATTTTTCCTCCACCCATCCATGTCCCAAGTCACTCTTCATAAAAATTATTGAGAATAATCAGGAGCGTCTGTTTGTTTTCAGGAAGGGATGCCCTGTGTGTCTTCTGCGGCTGCGGCTGAGGCGGGGAGAGAGGAAGCCAGGGGAGGGGAGGGCAGGGTGGCCAAGGTGAGCTGGTGAACCACTGCAGCCAAGTGGGAGAGGCTGAGAGCCCCCCAGGAAGAACAAGGGGGTCCCGGGGCTGGCGGAAGATGCCACTATTCATGCCCCAAATGCACAGTGCATGGGTTGAAAGGAATGCGGTGTCAATGCAGTGAGATTCAAGCAAGCAGCAGACTCAGGGTTCTGCCTAATAGCGGGCCAAAAGACACTTCCCCTACAGAGTGGCCCCAGCTCCTTGTCCAGATGGTTCTCTGTTCCCCTCCTGGCCCTTTGTCAACGGTAACAAGTCACTTAAAGACATCTGCAAGTTGGAAGCCAGGGCTCAGCTATTTCCATTTTTAAATCACTACCCTTTTTAGGTTGCTAATTCCACCCACACCTGGTCCCCTTTGGTTGGATGAGTTGGTTTCTCCTCTGGGCAGGAACAAATGAGTTGAATACACCTGTCTCACTCCCAATCCCCACCACCGTTGAGTTGGAAGGGTGTCTGGTTTGGGAGACAAATGCTGAGAGCGTCACTCCTGCCACTTATAGGGAACTGAGTCAGACGTCCCCTGAAGCCTCCAGCTCTGCTACCTGTGCACAAAAGGCACAGCAGGCCATGCCAGAGGAGGGAGCTCAGCAGACCTGGGCAAAGATGATGGGGATGAGGTGCCCTAAGACTCTGGATACTCCTTGAAAAACTCCTCCCCACAGAACCTCGCAGCCTCACCAGCAGTTTCTGCTGAGGTCAACCAGCAGGATCACCGGAGCCCTCAGTCCTGGCTTAGTAAGCCCCACTGCCTTAGTCCAGGCTGCTACAGCCAAGTACCCTAGCCAGGGCAGCTCATAAATGCAAATGTACTGCTCACAGTTCTGGAGGCTGAGGTCCAAGATCAAGGCACCAGCAGATCCGGTGTCTATATGGCCATCTGCCTCTTCACGGTCTCCTCCTACGGTGGCAAGAGAGTGAGGGCGTGGCCGGGGGTCCCTTTTATAAGGGCATTTATCCCCACCCACATGGGCTCCACCCCCAGGACCTAATCACCTCCCAGAGGCCCCGCCTCCTAATCCCATCATTTGGGGGGTTAGGATTTCAACATAAAAAATTTGGAGAGGACAGAAACATTCAGTCCATTGCACCCACAGAAAACCCAGAGAACTCCCAAGGCCCCCCATCACCCACAGTTGACTCCAAAGAGCTGTGTTTATTCTCCTTTCGTGCCACCTCCCTCCCCGACTTCTGAAACCTTCCTGCAGTGGCCCTGGGCTCCCAGCCGGTGAGCCGTGAAACCTCCCATTCCCTCCGCCTCTGCCCCAGGAGTTTCTTCTACTTTCTTGTTCTAAATGAGATCTGCTTCCTGCTTGCCTAACCTTTCCCGTGAGGACTTTTCTTTTCTTTTTATCTTTTTTGAGATGGAATTTCACTCTCGTTGCCCAGGCTGGAGTGCAGCGGCGCGATCTTGGCTCACTGCAATCTCCACCTCCCAGTTAAAGCGATTCTCCTGCCTCAGCCTCCCAAGCAACTGGGATTACAGGCGTGCACCACCACGCCCAGCTAATTTTTTGTATTTTTAGTAGAGGCCGGGTTTCTCCATGTTGGTCAGGCTGGTCTCGAACTCCCGACCTCAGGTGATCCACCTGCCTCGGCCTCCCAACGTGCTGGGATTACAGGCGTGAGCCACCGCACCCGGCCCCAGGACTTTTCTTTTCCCATTCTCCTCATACACCAGTCATATGCCAGGGCGGTAGATGTTTCTCTTTGCTTCCTTCTAGAACTTTCTCTCCTCCCTAAAAATCCCCAGCACTTGTGCTCCCTCTTAACTTGACACTGCACCGCACAGATAAGAGCCACCTGCTCCTCCTCTCCCGGGGTCATTGCCGCAGCGCTGGCTGTCCTGATCCCCAGGTGTCACTGCTCCCAGCCTCCTCTCCTAATTTCAGCCTCCCCGGCCTGGGCCATTTGCTTCCAGCACTGGAAACATGGCCGGCCCAAGCAGGGATGGGCTCCAAAGGTAAAAGACGCACTGAAGACCCAGCAGGAGGGAAAAACACATAAATATCTCAACAAACTTCACAGCAATTACACGTCAAAATAATATAAATTGGATATACTGTATTGACTAATGTGCATTACTGTATTTCAATTAGTTTCTTGTGTCTTTTTTTTTTTCTTTTTTTTTTGAGACAGAGTCTTGCTCTGTTTCCCAGGGTGGAGTGCAGTGGCTCAATCTTGGCTCACTGCAACCTCTGCCTCCCAGATTCAGGCAATTCTCCTGCCTCAGCCTCCCAAGTAGTTGGGACTACAGGTGCCCACCATCACACCCGGCTAACTTTTGTATTTTTTTCTTTTTCTTTCTTTCTTTTTTTTTTAGTAGAGAGGGGTTTCATCATGCTGTCCAGGTTGGTCTTGAACTCCTGACCTCCAGTGATCTGCCCACCTCAGCCTCCCAAAGTGCTGGGATTATAGGTGTGGGTCCCACATCTGGCCAGATTCTTGTGTGTTTGCACCTTTTAAAGTGGCTGCTAAGAACTTTAAAATTGCATGTGTGTCTCACCTTTCATTTCTATTGGATTCTGCTGCTCTAAAGAGGCTTTTTGCCAGTCACTGAAATCTAAATCCCATGTTCAATGTCCCACTTTATAATTGCCATTGCCCATCTTCTTTCTCTCCTTCCTTCCTTCCTTCCTTCCTTCCTTCCTTCCTTCCTTCCTTCCTTCCTTCCTTCCTTCCTTCTTTCCTTCCTTCATTCATACCTTCTTCCTTCCTTCCTTCCTTCTTTTGAGACAGGGTCTCACTCCATCGCCCAGGCTGGAGTACAGCGGTGTGATCACAGCTCACTGCAGCTTCAATCACCTGGACTCAGGAGACTCCCCCGGCTCAGCCTCCCGAGTAGCTAGGGCTACAGGCATGCACCACCACATCTGGCTTTTACCATTTTTTTGTAGGGAAGGGAGTCTCTCTGTGTTGCTCAGTCTGGTTTGAACTCCTGGCCTCAAGCAATCCTCCCACCTCGGCCTTCCACAGCACTGGGATTACAGACATGAGCCGCGGCCCCGCCCTCATCTTCTTAGCGTGATCCCTCAGGTCTCTGACTCAGGGGTGCCCCGGCCTCCCGCAGACCACGCATCCCACTGCCTTTCCGCCCTCCCACTGCTCCCGTCCCTGCTGGCCCTCTTCTCCAGCTCCACTCAGGATCCGCGTTATCTGGCCTCCACGCACTCCCACTCCTTGCTGTTGTCTTGCTTCCTCACACTTGCACGGGGAAACTCTAACCCTGGTGGGGTCTAACGCCATCTACACAGCCCAGCACAGCTGGAAAAAACCCATGCCCCCATGCCAATGGGCTGATTTAAACTCAGAGCCTAAAGACCCAGGGGCGCTGGCTGTCCGTGGGCTCCCACCTTTCCCCTCGTGCCCATCAGCTCTCTCTCCCTGTCCCACACACTTCCCCCTGCTCCTCCTCTTCACTCTAGGTTTTCTATTTGACAGAGAAAACAGAAGCACTGCTTAGAGAGCCATGGGCAGGTTCCAGGGCAGAAGCAGACACATTGAAGGGACGCAAGGGGACTCACCTAGGACGTCACATTTTTTGGGGTGCGCTGTATGTAGTGGTTTGGAAGGACTCAATGTGAAATAACTCCTGGAGCCCTTGCAAAAGCGAATGAGCCAGGGGCTGTGGGTTTCCCATTTCTTAGGGGAGGGGAAGCTAAGGATAAGAGCTTGTTCAAGTTTTCCCAGCAAGCACTCAGCAGAGGTGGGGTCTGAGCTTATCCAGCTGCAGAGCCTGTCTTTTTTTTTGAGACAGAGTCACGCTCTGTCACTCAGGCTGGAGTGCAATGGCGCAATCTTTGCTCACTGCAACCTCCGCCTCCTGGGTTCAAGTGATTCTCCTGCCTCAGCCTCCCAAGTAGCTGGGATTACAGGTGCACATTGCCACACTTGGCTGATTTTTTTGCATTTTAGCAGAGACTGGGTTTTACCATGTTGCCCAGGCTGGGCTCAAACTCCTAAGTTCAGGCAGTCCACCAGCCTTGGCCTCTCAAAGTGCTAGGATTACAGATGTGAGTCACTGTACCCGGCCCCAGAGCCTGCCTTTTTAAGCACACACAAAGCCATCCCCAAAGCAGAGACTTCCAAACTTTAGACTCAGGTATCAGAGCCGAATGAGGCTGCGTATGGGTCTGCGCCAGCGACGTGTCCGCACCCTGAATTTCCTTCCCGCTGCTCACATTTGGGCAACCTTGCACTTGGGCCAGCCTTGGGCTGGTCCGCAGTGGGGAGGAAGGAGAGAGGGGAGAACAGACCAGCTGGAGCGACGGTAAATGACAGAAGTCCTGGGTCCCCGTCTCAGGCCTCTTTGTGGCCCTTGCTGCACACAGCACGTGTGAGGGCCCCTGAATATATTTGCTGAAAGAGGAAGATAAAGAAATGAATGGATGAGCGAGCAGGGAAGTGCAGGCCAGGAGCTCCACTGGAAGGAGCCCTGGTGTTTCTGCTCCTCCCTCCCTCTTCCCGACGCCTCCTGGAAACAGCAGCCCTCACACCTGGACAAGGAAACACATCCCTTGACTCCTCTAGTAGCAAACTTCAGGGTGTCCCTGGGAGCAAAGTGCCTCTCATCAGGATGATGAAGCGATAGACACACACGCCGTACAGCCAGGAGCCCTCAGGACCCAGTATTTCTTATAGATTCTAATATTTGAGAAACAAGACTAAAGGAACTCGCTCAGTTTCCTGGAGTATCTAGGCCTCATGAGAAGCCCGCTAGGAACCAGAACGCTGCTTTCTTCAGCAGAAGGCTGGGATCAGCCCAGAAACACTCTCCAGGCCAGGGGTCCCTGAGAAGGGGCACGGATGTTTCCCAGGAGGGCCTAGGTGGCAACCGCTCCCCCCACCTCATTGTCTCTCCCTCCGCTTCTTCACCACCTCCGCAAGCTATGCAGAGGATTCCCAAAGACCAGGGAGGGAAGTAAAGGCGCACTGAGGGGCTACCGTGTGCAAAGCGCTTTACCCAGGTTATGTCACGTAATCCTCCCACAATGCCTGTGGGGATAGTAACTTTGCAGGCAAGGACACTCAAGATTAGAGGGTTGGGGCCCCAGGACAAACAGAAGGCCCCCTCAGATTAGGACACATCCTGGGGTTTTATAAAAGGAATGCCTCAAAGGTGTGGCCAGGGTGTGACACCCACAAGGACAAAGCAGCATCTGTGGGCTGCCACCACCCTTGGGCCCAAAGCATCAGGGATGGGAGCAGTTCCCAGAACCCGGAAGGGGAAAGCCGAGGCAGACAGGGCAGCTTCCGAGGAGCTGTGGTCTTTGGTGAAGGGACGGGAGCAGCCCCAGGTGACCCCATAGTGCAGAAGCTGGTGGAGTAAGGAATCCCACTTCCCTGCCTCCCCTCACCCAGCTCCTGCCAGAGCTCCCCAGTGAGGTCAGGAACAGTGCACTGCACGTGGAGATGCAGAAGCCCCCTGCATCGGGCCTGAGTTCACGCGTGCAAGGACACACAGCTAGTGTGTGCGCTATGGGTTCATGGCCATCCTTGACACATCGCAACGTGTGTCACCAAGCTGTCTTATAGAGGGATGGCCCACTAGGCAAGAGAGACCCAGAGCACACCTGGCCACTGGCTCCCCCGGGACCACAGACCTGTCTGCTCTTCGTGGGCTGCAGCTCTGGACTGGGTTAATAGCCCCATCTCCTGCTCCAGGACCTGACACTGCAACCTGGAGAGGGCGGTGATCCTTCCAGAGGCCCCAGCCAGCCCCTCCCAGGAAATCCACTCCCACCTTTGGGCAGCGGCCCAGCAGCCCTCAGCTGCACCTGGGAGATCTGACCGATGGGAAGGTAGATGAGGGGTTCCCCCAGGGGGATCATTTCATTTGATGGGGGAGGAACACAGAAACGGGGAGGCCGGGCGTGGAGGCAGGGAGCGAGCGGGCTGCAGGCGTCAGCAGCCGCCAGGAGCATGTGTAACTCATTACCCCCAGGTCCTGTTTGCGGCCACGGATGACGCCGCGAGTGGAGGGGGCTGGGGCCGCGGGGGCGAGTGGGACTGCAGTATTTTTCTGACACTAACACCTCTCTCTGGCCCTGGGAAAGGGCTGCAGAGGAGCCAGGCCCAGCAAGCCCCCACCCACTCCCAGCTCGGCCTCCTCCTCCACCTCCTGGTGCCAGACTGGACACGCCCCAGCTGCATACTGGAGAAACCAAGGTGGGAAAGGGGAGTGTGGGAGGGGAGGGAAGAGGGTGGCCGGACACCAGCCCTAGGGGTTCTGTTCAGAGGGCGGTGTGAATGAGTGTCCGCCAGAGGCCACCAGAGGCAGCCTGGCTCCAGAACCTTCCAGATCCTATTTGGACTTGGCCCTTCCAAGTAGTTCCTGCCCCACGGGAGGACCCTCAGCCACTGCCACGCTTCACGAGGTGAGGAGGATGGGGCCTTCCATCAACAGCGCCCCGAGGAGGACAGCGATGACCGAGACACAAAGGAGGGGGCAGATTCCAGAGGTGGCCCTGACCAGGCCTGCAGGGAGGGGCGGCCCAAAGGCATCAGAGAGAAGGGGTGTCTGGGGGGCCTTGAAGGACGCGGAGAGAGGATGACCTGGAGGTGCCGGGCAAGGTGGCTGCTCAGGGAGGGGACAGAGGAGCCAAGGCACGCGACAGTCCCTTCTCTTCCCATCTCACCTGGCAAGTGAAGAAAGGGAAGGGATAACAGCAGGGAGGGCAAAGAGAGGGGAGGAGGGGCGAGAAGGAAAGAACGAGCAGTGGGCCCTGTGCAGACGTGGAATGCTGCCTGCGGGCGCTGCTCCGCTTGCTCGGGAGGGGCCCTTCCTCTGCACTAAGAAGCTCCCTGGGCATCGAGCCCCACCCAGCCCATACTCCGAGGGTGCCCCTCACCTCCTCTCTTTCTTTTCCTCCCCTGGCCTCTGGTGGTGGCTGCAGGGAGCACCTTTTATCTCTGGACCGACCACCTACCCAAGCCCATGAAAGAGGGACCAGCACCTCCACCTCCAGGAAATGCCGCCTCGTCCGCCCGTCACCTGGCATTTCTTGTCCCCGGGTGGGTGGGAGGAGGGCAGGCGTGGGTGAAGCAGGCGAAGGCTGGTGCCTGGACAGGGGCACTCACACGTGCCGGCTGGGTAAGTGTCTGTTGGGGGTGCCAGCGGCCATGTCGTGAACCGAGCTTCTCCAGGTTTAAGGCAGATTCGGCACTTGGATTCCCACGTGCCTCCTTGCTGACTTCCAGAGGTGAGGGGAGTCACGCCTTGGCACCCTCAGCCCAAGCCTGCGGAATCACCTGCTGGGAAGGAGCCTGCATCCCAGGTCAGGAGACTCCGAGTCGGGTTCCAGCTCCACCACTAATGACTTGAGTGGACTTAGCACATCACTTACGAACAATCACAAAGACTTCCTGGACACCTGCCACCTACAAGGTCCCGAGAGAATTCCAAGAGGAGCAAAACACCGTCCTGACCTCAAAGGTCTCAGTGAAGACGAGACCTGCATTCCACAGCACACGGGCCACAAGAGCGGGGCAGCTCATCACATGCAGCGGGGACAGCAGGGAGCCTGCCGGGACCAGACGCAGGCTCAGCAGGTCCCACTGGCAGGGAAGGCTGTGTCTTACATTCATGTCGGGGCTGTACTTTCGTGACTTTGCCTCCCCTGATCCCACTATCCCCACGGGCAGCTCCAACCAGAAGTGCCGTCCCTCCTTCCTCCTCCCACCTCTTGCCCTCCATTGAAGGAGGAAGTCCTGTAAGGGACTTGGAGCTCGTCCTGGGCCTCACACCTCACCATCTTCATTTACCAAATAAAGGCTCAAGGGTGGCCCTGACTGGGCTCAGGGGTGCTGGCTCTCCTTTCCTTTCCTGTCTCTTCCCACCTTCCCCCTCCTCTCCGCCTGGCCCCGTCCTTTGCTCTTCCTCTCCCATTTCATTCTGCAGAGATGAGGATCAAAGAAACAGCAAAACCCTTCAGAAACAGATCAAATTTGGCTTGAATTTCCCCCAGTCAAGCTCAGTGTTTTTCTCTCGGAAATGAAAGGAAAAGGGGGAAAAATCAAATTGGAAGCACACAACTTTGACATCACTGGCTTCGTCTCAACACTCTACTCTGCCTGGGTTCCAGCCCCCAACCTGGCAGCCAGGAATGAAGACAGACCCAGAGAAGTCGGCAATCAGGTGTAGAAGATGAATGCTTTGCCACATTTAGACTTCAAGGATCCCTCTGTTCATCCATCCATCTATTCATCCATCCACTCATTCATCCATCCACTCATTCATCCATTCACTCATCCATTCATTCACTCATCCATTCATCCATCCATCCATCCATTCATCTATCCATCTATTCATCCATCTGTCCATCCATCCATTCATTCAAAAAATGCCTAGTGAGCACCTACTGCATGCTGGGCTTGGGAGACATCAATAAACAAAACGGAGATGCCTGCTATGGCCCAGCCTATATTCTTGCCGTGGGGCATGGATAACGAATAATACATGTAAATAAGGAGACTACAGTGTCAGGAGGAAGTCAGACCATGGAAGAAAAGAAAAAAGAGTCAGGGAAAGGGGCATGGAAACTCAGGCCTCAGAGAAGGTGGGAGCTGAGCAAAGTCCTGGAGGAGGTGAGAGCATGAACCGAGCGGGACGGGGCAGTGACGCACGCTGCAAGGTGTCAGGGGAGCACCCTTCTAAGGGCAGAAGCCTCAGGTGAGTGAGCCAGACGTTCCCTGCCAAGGCTGGGGCAGCGCAGAGCGGAGAGGCACGGGACCTCCTGGGTACATTGCCAGCACCCAAGTTTTCACTCCCACTGAAGTGGGAGCCACAGCCTTGCTTTGCCCAGCATAGCATCATATTCTGACTTGGGGTTGAAAAGGGCCACACCCCTAATGCAATGGCCAGGTCCGATTTTACACACAGAATTTTAGAACCAGATGGGACCTCAGAGATACCCCCCTACGTCCCCAACTGGCAGATGAGTACACGGAAGCACACAGAGGGTCACATGCCCAGGACAGGCGGCTCAGCCTGGATTCCACACCTCTCAACCTCTGCTGTCTGCTCTGCCCTGGGACCTGGCATCAGGGAACCCTGGGACAGGACATAGCTAGCATGGCTCTCAAAGTGCCCTCTGACAGCCCCCACAGCAGAGGGACCCAGAAGGTGCAGTGGCCAGGGCTGCTGTTCCTTTTCAGTTCTTCTGCTCCAAGTGAGCTTTTTTTAAGAAAAAATCTGGGGTTCAGAAAAAGGGAGAGTAAGATGAGGTACTGGGAGGAGGGTATGGTGGTCTTAGGGACATCCCACCCCTCCACCCCTGTGGCCCCCAGGCTGGCCCTGATGGCCCTCTCTAATCAGCCCACTGTGCTGTACCCAGTCTTTCCAGCCAAACCAGGCCTCTTTGCTGATGTGCCGGTGGATACGGACACCACCTTCCCCTTTGTTGATGGAGTGATGGGGGCTCTGCGTGGGGCCAGCACCCTAGGCCTTCTCCTCTGCCCGAGGGGCAGGAGCCTTCCAGAATCCCTAACACAGCTTGGTGTCACACAGCTAGGAATACCTTCCCCACCTCTCTTCTTAGACAATCTTATTCAGTCTTCCAGCCCTTTTCCAGATAGCCCTCTGCCCGCTTGACTTCATTATTCGTACACATTTTGGCCTGCTTCATATTTGAGGTGACTTCCCATGCCAGCCCCTTCTACTGGGATCATAAGCCCTTTGAGGGCAAATACTGGTTTCTCTTTGGAGCACTGCTGGCTGCCTACCCTGGCCTGATGCACTGTGGGTTCTCAGAATACGCCTGTTGATTGGAATCCGGAAGAAGAGCCACCCGGGTGGACGATCCTAGGTGGGGTGAGCAGGTGCATGGATCAGAAGCCCAGATCTCCTGTCTCCTCTGCCTGCGGAGACCCTCCTCACTCCCTGCCTCTGAGCCACCACGATTCTTTCCCTACACGCAGCACCCAGTGGGAGGAATGCAGGATTGGAGAAAGAGGGGTGGAGTCATTGCTCTTGAGTAATTTCAAGAGGCAGTTGGCAGAGCGGAGCAAAACCAGAGAGGGAAAAGGCCTGTCTCTCCTTGGTGGGAACTCTTTGAAGGCTCTTTGGTAAGTTTCATTCTATTTCTCTTTGACATGTGGGTGAGTTCTCCTCTCCTGGGACGTGCTGCAGTGAGGAGTGTACTTGTTCATGCGGCAAGGGTTTATCAGGCACGGGCTGGGTGCACAGGAGCCAGGCTGGTGGAAAAGTGTGTTGGGCTCCTCCAAAAGAAACTGCATCACCTGAATCTCCAGGGTTTTGGCAAATAAGCAGCCACTGAGACGCAGGGCCTTCTGGGTCACTGGTGTGGGGACCCCTTTCTGTGGCAAGACCAGGGCCTTCCACCCAGGGGCAGGATGAGCACCTTGGAGGGCTGTGTTTGCCGCTCACAAATGCTTCAGAAAATGGGTGGGAGGCCCCTCTCCTCACCTGAGAGGGTCTGCGTGACTGGCTCAGAGCCCCTTGTCTGACCACAGTCTCTCTCTCGGAGTCAGGAGGCTGGTGCTGGACCCCCTAGGACTGATGAGCTGTGCCATCTGTCCATCCGTTAATGAGTACTCATTTTGCTGACAGGTTTGTTGAAATGGATGAATGAGAAAACTCAATGGAAAAGACCTTCTAAAGCATCAAGTTCAATAGATGCACTATTAAATGGGGAGGTCACCAGCTCTCAAAGGCAATGTCAAAGTTTGGTGTGGGGTAGGGCTCCTTCTTCACCCCCAGGCCAGATCTGGTGCCCCAGAACTGAGCCAGCTGCACTCACCATCCTCACACAGGTTCAGTTTGGACAGGCTCCTGCCATCAAAGGAATCCTCACAGATGGAGCTGGTGTCGCAGTCGCTGACAGTGTGCAGGTACATGGCTTTGTTCTCCATCGTGCCCTGCAACAGCTGCAGAGATGGCAAGAGGGGAGGAGAGGGAGGATGGAGGCAGGGAGAGAGACAGAGAATCAACTGTAAGTGGAAGCAGAAGCAAATGGACAGAACAACGTGCCCACCCCTGGTTCTGAGCCTGAATGCCGGGACCCTCTGCTCATCACCAGGACCCAGGTGCCATCTTGCAGGTACTTGGGGCCCCAATGCCCCCACCCCTGGCTTCCTCAGGGCTTCAGAAGACCAAGGCCCTTGGACCTTTCTGAAGGTGGGATGTACCCCTTCCTTTCAACAACTGTCAGCAGGGTTGGAGTCCTCAGCTGGGGCCACTATGGGTCACACTGGGCGGGGCCAGGGAGAGGTAACCCTGCTGACCCAAAAGGTGACCGCGAGCAGGTTCTGAGCCCTTGGAAGTCCTGGGCATGCCAGAGAGACTTGCGCTTCTGTTCTGTGTTGGAAATGAAGGAAGGAAACTAGACACGAACGGGCCTTTCATAGGGGTACAGAGACCACCTGCAAACACAGCTGCGAAGACCAGCACTACTCCCAATCCAAGGAGACTGGCATGTCAGAAGGAGCGCGGCTCAGCGGGACCACAGCTGGGATTCGTCTACCGCGGTGGGGCCGGAAAAGCAGGGAGCCTTTGCGGGGACCCCCACACGCTAAGCATCTGGGCGGCTTGTGGCCAGGGGAGGGGTCCTGTCTGCATGGACCCCTGAGCTGACTCACTCGGTCTCTGGGTCTACACCATGGTGTTCCAGGAACATATATATTGACTTAGGAGAATCCTATGCTCTTTGAAAGGAAGCAGCCTGTTTCCACAGCGTGTACAACACGATCCCATTTTGTAAGAGAGGCACACGTAAGGTGCGTGTGGCTGTCAGACGCTATCATGGCTCCGGGTGAGAAATGTATTACTGGACTGTGGCTGGAAGGGATTGTGGGGATTTCATATTTCTTTTTGCTTTTAGATTTTCTGGGTTTTCTATGACGCATTTGCATTCCTTATGTAATGAGAAGAATCTGTTTTTTAAATTCAAATTACAAAGTATTTACATCAATTACTTGATATTGTTTTCGTCACATACATGCTCAGTGATTTTATAAATTATTCTCTACTTTCATCCAGGTTCCAGCCATGAGTTTATCTTGACCTTTGTGTTTGATGCTCTTTAACTATCTGGACATTTAACCACAAAATAGCCATTGTTTGTTTAAATAATAAATCCTCTGGAAAATAAAAGCCCCATGAGGATGGGTCCCAGGCCATCCTCAGATGCAATGGGGGCAAACTCAACCCTTAACCCAGAGGAGCCTGGGAGGAGAGGATGCAGGGGCTGGCAGGTGGCAGCGGGGGGACAATGCCTGTTGATTGAAAGATCAGTCAATCAGTTCCTCTTCAGAGGGAGGGTGGGCAAGGAGGCGTGGCGACTTTCAGAAATAGACATAATCAGGGAAGGAAGCTGGCCGGGTCGCTGTGCAGCAGAGCAGAACATGAACCCTGGATTTTCTTTCCTTTTCTTTCTTTCTTTCTTTTTTCTTTTTTTTTTTTTTTTTTTTGAGACAGGGTCTCACTCTGTCACCCAAGTTGGACGGCAGTGGTGCAATCTCGGCTCACTGCAACCTCCACCTCCAGAGAGTAGCTGGGATTACAGGCACATACCACCCCGTCCAGCTAATTTTTTGCTGAGATGGGTTTTCATCATGTTGTCCAGGCTTGTCTGAAACTCCTGGACTAAAGCGATCTACTGGCCTCAGCCTCCCAAAGTGCTGGGATTGCAGGTCTGAGCCACTGTGCCCGACTGAACCCCCTATTTTCATGACTTGAGTTTGGTCTCCAGAGACCTCTGACAGGACTGAGAAGAGACCAGAACTGACCAGTCACTGTATACACGTCCTTGCAATGACCCAGGAGGGCTGGAGACCTCTGCTCTTAGCCCTTCTCTACATCCCCCACAACGGGCATGTACATGCACAGCCATGGGGCTCCCAGTCTCTGTGGGCCTCTCCACCAGGCCATGGGAGGGATGAAACAGGGGGTGGTCCGTAGCTCTGCCAGGATCTCTCCTCCCTGCCCCAGACACCACCTACTCTGGCTTCCCTTTGTTGCAGTGGTGTCCAGTTCTCCGGGCGCTGAATCCCAGTCCTCCACCCAAGTCCTCCACCCAAGGGAGGCCTCTAGGTGGGGCTCTAGGCAGCTCCAGCACTGCTCAGCTGCAAGGGACCCTCCCTCGTTTCATGAGCACTGTGTACGGCACCCCTCCCTCTGGCTTCACTCCTGGGGGGATGTGGAGCAGGAGGTCCATGTCTCTTCTGCCTGCAATAACTCTCCCTCTGCCAAAGGTAACAGCCTCTGCTGCCCAGAGGCCACACAGAGCTGGACAGGGCGCTGCCGCCGTGCTGGGCCTGGGCAGTGAGGTGAGAGGTCCCACTGCCGTTTCCACCTTCCTCCTCTTCTCATCAGCTCCTGGGACTGGGCTGGGATTCACACTCTAGCCAGAATGTGTCTGAAGAACGGCCCGTCTCCTTCCTCCTCCCCACCTTTCAGCCTCAGAGCAGGATCCCACGGGAGCCGCTGGGGAGAGGGACTGGGGCCGAGCGGGGCCAGATGTGAGTGCACAGGGCTTGGAAAAGCTCAGCCAACTCTGCTCATGTTTGTTACTTGGAATGAAACCTACACATGTTGGGTCTGCCCAGGTTTTCTTGGGGGCTGTTTTTCTTTCTTGGGGAAGGGGCAGGTTTTGGGACCCTCAGATCATGGGTCTTACTGCCTTCGGACCAAGTCTATGCCCTGGAAGACGAAACTGATGGCAAGTGCGGGGATAGCAGGGCAACCCCTGGTGCCCACACAAGTCCCACAGGGCACAGGCCATTTGCCACCCGGGATGCTCCTCCCAGGAGCACTGCAATGGGGGTAGGCTGGCGGCATTTTCATTCTGTCACAACCATTTTAAAGATAAGCCAACCCAGACCAAAGAGGCGAGAAGGAACGGATATGAGAGCAGGAAGAGGCCCCGGGCATGGGTTTCCCACCTGGGCACCAGCTCAGCTGCAGGGTTGCGCTGTCTGGGAATTGCATGTCAGCGCCTTTTGGTGGCCACTTTCTGGGTCCCAGATCGGGCAGGGAAGAGAATCCCACCTCCGAGGGCCAGTCAGTGTACCCCGGCAGGTGGGGCTCCTGGGACTGAGGCAGGGATCTGAGAGCCTGGAGCACATGGGCAAGATGTGGAAGCCATGGCGACCTGCGGGTGACGCCCAAGGAGCCTGGACCTCAACTTCTAACCGAAAGAGGGAGCCTTGCTCTAAAGCGGGGCTGGGGGGACACGCCCTCTCCACTAACCTCTTGGCAGTCATGATTTACTTCCAGGCAATTTCACCCAAGGCACTTAGAAGGGCAGGTTCAGGGCCAGGGATCTGCCTCTAGATTCTGCATTTTCGAGCTGGAAAAGCCCCCAGCCCTCCGTGCCCTACATTCTGCAGCCCTGGCTCTCTGCAGGAATTCGGGGAGCACAGAGGCCAAGGGCTCCCAGCCTAGCTCCTCTGCTTACTGGTTTCTTGGGGAACTTGGCTCAGTCAGCTGACCTCATTCGGCCTCAGGTGCATCACCTCTAAGATGGGAAGGTCGGTATCTGCTGGTCACTCAGGGTCACTGTGAGCCTCCCGTGAGATAATACACCTGGCATAGCTTTACAAACAAGGTCACTCAGGGGAGCTGGTGGCAGAGCCCGATGAGAACAAGCACCCCCCAGCATCTTCTGACCCTGCCAGGCAGCCAGGTAGGGAGGCGTCCAGGTTCCCAGGGCCTCCTTCCTACCTAACCAGTCCCAGAAACAAAGTTCTTTGAAGTTCCCTTTGCAAAAGGCAATCGCAAATGCATTCTAGCACTGAAATCTGCACCCTGGCTCTCCAATCCTTCTCTGGACATCAGAAGGACTCAATTAATTCTTCCTCTGAGTAGGTAGCACGAGCCTCACTTGCTGCTCCCAAGTCAGTTTCTCTGGGTACCAGCATCTAACTCTGCAGGGTTTACAACTTTTCTTTGGATTGCCTCACTTGAAACTCATCAACACCAAGGAAAGAATCACATTGAGTGTGGCCCCTCTCCAGAGAGAGAATCGCTAAGGAGGTTTTAAATGTTTTCCTCCTTTAATTGTGTTTAGTTACGCTACATCATAACCCAAAGCTGGACAGGGACAGATGCTTTAGAAATAACCTCTCCTGGTATATACCCACTTCTGGCACATGCTCATGCACACACCCACACGTACACATATGCACACGCACAGCACACATATCCACATACCCACACATGCACATGTACACAAATGCACACGCACATGCGCACGCACACGCACATACACACATGAGCACACATACACACATGCACACACAGGCACACACCCACACGTGTACATGTACACACACACATGCAGACACCCACATGAGGACACGTACACACATGCACACACCCACACGTGTACAGGTACACACATGCACATGCACAGGCACACACCCACACGTATACATGTACACACACACATGCAGACACCCACACGTGTACACATACACACATGCACAGGCACATGCACACACCCACACATGCACACGTACACCCATGCACATGCACATTCACACACACACACACATGCACAGGCACACGCCCACATGTACACACACATGTGCAGGCACAGGCACACACATGCACACGCACACACACGTGCACACACACGAACTCATGGAGAAGAGCTGTCACCTGAGCTATCTGCACCCTGAGTAGGCTCTTGGGCTGTGTGAAGTTGCCACCAAGGCAATAGCTTCCCTCTGGCACCCCAAGTGCAGGCTCACACTCTCCAGCCCAAGCAGCTGGACAAGGGCCCAGTGGATATCTGTGGGCCTAGCCAGCGGGGACCTTCCCACCTGGAGCAGGCATCTCCAGGCTCTGGGTTCTGAAGTTTCCCAAACTCTGTACTCCGCTCCATTTAGCTCATTCCAGTTTCCTCAAGCTGCCTTTGAGAGAGCGCGCCCGGGAGATAGGACAAAGTTAGTACCAAGGCTCACCTGAGTGCCCCTGGCTGAGGCTGTGGAGCTTGTCCCCTCAGATCCCAGTATTCGCCATGGTGGCCGGAGAGCTGGCTGCCACCACGCTGAGACCCAGGCCGCCCCTCCGACCGCGTCCCCACAGCCAGTCAAATCCAGATGGAGTCATAGAAAGGGGCTGCAGGGGCGCCCAGGGACGAGTCGCAGAGCAGGACCACAGAGGCCACTTCTGCAGGAGGACCAGGTCAAGATGCAACCTGTAGCGGAGTGGGGGTCTGCGCCTGGGGGACCCCGAATGGGGGGTCTGCGCCTGGGAGTCCCTGTCCTTGGTGCCTGGCCCTGGGCAGCGATGAGAAGATGTTCTGGGGAGGCAGCGGCCAGCTCCTCCAGGTACCGCCTGAGATGCGAACTGCAGCTGCTCTCGCCGCCGGTCTGTATAAAATAAAGTTCTTGGAGCAGTTGCGGAGGCTTCCGCAGTGGGGTCTGGAATACGCCCCCCCTCCTGCGGCCAATCGTGGCATTACAACCCCATGTGGGAACGCCCGCCCACCCCAGAGCAGGGCGGTCGGCCTTGGCCTTCGGACTCCACGGCCTGTTCTAAAGGCCCTGCTCAAAATACTTTTTGGAAAGCTTCTGGGGGAGTGGCGGCTAGACCTGGCTATGAGCCACGCAAGAACACCAGTTTTGTACATTTATTTATAGTACAGAATTGGCATGGATCAATTCATTCACCAAACTTGGCACAGAGTTCTTTATGTATTTTCCCGGAGTCACATTCATCCCCAAAGGACACGGATTGGCCACACCGGGGGGTAGTCAGAAAAATGCCCCAGGGAGTTCCACAGAACTCAGCAGCAAAACCAGCGTTTCTGACTCATTAATGCTGTACAAGAGCTGCAGGATGTAGCATAAAGACTAGCTGGCTGCCCATAGGGGGAATGCAATTCAGTATGGGACACGGACCCAGGCACCAATAACCCTAAACCTAAGCATGATTGCTTATGTTTGAAAAAGGAGATCTAGGCCAGGAGCAGTGACTCACACCTGTGATCCCAACACTGTAGGAGGCTGAGGTGGGAGGATCACTTGAGCCTACCCAAGAGTTCAAGACAAGCCTGGGCAACATAGTGAGACTCCTATCTCTAAAAAAATAAAAAATAAGGAAAAAGGAGATCTAACCAGATGTGAAGGGAGCTGCTATATTCAGATTAAAGTGGTAGTATCGGGGGCATCAGATAAATCCCTATAATGGTCCAAGCCAGGGTGGCATAGCTACGCTATGCAGATGGCCTCCGGAGGACAGTGCTCAGAAGGTAATGTTCATGAATGCATTCCTGCTTGTGAGTGAAAAGTTCAGCCTCAGGACTCCAGGGTCAGGCTCTGTCCATGTGAAGTGTTGCTGAGGTCTGGCTGTCCCACTGTAGCTGCCCGCCCACAGCTGAGTCAGAAACGCCTTCCTCGTTCTCAGTGACTTCCCGCCTGACTGCCTGGGAAGCAGCTCCCACATCAAGCTCCATTTTACAGAAAGAACAAATGAGAATTGTATCATTATCATAATGATACCAGGAGAGGAGGAGGAGGAGGAAAAGGAGAAGAAGAAAACACTTTATAGCATATACCACGTGTTTCTTATGTATTAGCTCATTGAACCTATTCGACAACCCAGGCAGGTACTGCTATTATGCTCATTTACAGAGACAGAGAGGAAGTGACTGTCCAGGGAGGCAGAGCTAGGCTTAAACCTAGGCAATGTGACTCTAGGGTCTATGCCCTTAACCCCTCCCCTGTACCACTGCCTCTCATGGGAAACAAATGATTTTTCCCCCATCAACTCCCCTCCCCTGTCATTTCTGTCTCTTTGAATTTGACTACCCCAGGACCTTGCTATTCCAACATTCTTAGGAATATAATCTTAAAAACAGTCAGAAATGTGCTCAAAATGTGATGTCCAACCAGCATGGGCAACATTACAAAACGCTATCCCTACCAAAAAATACAAACAATAGCTGGGCGTGGTGACGCACACCTGTAGTCCCAGGTACTTGGGAGGCTGAGACGGGAGAATCAATTGAGCCCAGGAGTTTGAGACTGCAGTGAACTGTGATTGCACCACTGCACTCCAGACTGGGTGACAGAACAAGACCCTGTCTTTAAAAAGAAAAGAAAAAAAGTGATGTCCAAAGATCTTTCCTATAGAGATGTGCATATTAGCAAGAAATGTGGTAGTTAGTGCTATGTCTGAATGTGTCACACAAAATTCACAAATGGGAAACTTAATCTCCATTGCAACAGTGTTGGAAGGTGGGGCCTTTGGGGGATATCTTCGTCATGAATGCATTCAGGATGGCGTAAAAAGGGCTGGGAAAGCAGGCATGAGCCACTGTGCCTGGCCTGTGGGTAGCATTTTAAAATAGGATCATTAAGCTCAGCCGCATGAAGAAGGTGACATTTGAGAAAAGATGGGAAGGAAGCAAAGAAGTTAGTTGTGCAAACGTCTGGGGGAACCACTCCAGGCAGATAGAACAGCCAACGCCAAGCCATAGGGCAGGACCTGCTGGTGCAACAAGCCCAGAGTTCAAGTCAGCAATCAGACCTAATGAAATAACTAATGGTGCTTAACTTCAGGAATCATCAGGAAAATGCAAATTAAAACCGCAGTATGGCGCCTCTACAACACACCAGAGGAGGGAAAATGAAACAAACATCACTGACACTGACGAGGACAAGAATAACTGTGGTTTCATCCCCTGCTGGATGTCAGCTGATACAACCACCATGGGAAACTCTTTGGTAATGTCCACCAAAGCTGAACACAGGGCCACTCTACGCCCCAGTGATGCCATGCCCAGGTGCATGCCCAAGAGAATGGCATCCTATGTTCCCCAGAAGACACGCACACGAATGTTCACAGAGGCACCATTTATTTATTTATTCACTCATTCATTCATTCATTGAGACAGAGTCTCACTCTGCCATCCAGGCTGGAGTGCAGTGGCGTGATGTCAGCTCTCTGCAACCTCCACCTCCCGGGCTTAAGCAATTCTCCTGCCTCAGCCTCCCGAGTAGCTGGGATTACAGGGGCATGCCACCACGCTAGGCTAATAATTTTTATATTTTTAGTAGAGATGGGGATTTCATCATGTTGGCCAGGCTGGTCTCGAACTCAAATGATCCACCCACCTCAGCCTCCCAAAGTGCTGGAATCACAGGCATGAGCCACCATGCCCAGCCCTAACTGCTTTTAAATACACAGTTCCGTAGTGTTAAATACATTTGCATTGCTGTTCAACCAATCTCCGGAACTCTTTTCATCTTGCAAACCTGCAACTCTACGCCAGCCCCAGGAACGCTCATTCTCCTTTCTGTCTTTTTGAATTGGACTACTCCAGGGACCTTGCTATTCTTTATCTGCGGCCTACTCTACAAAAATATACTCTTTAAAATGTTTACCTTTAGCATATTCTTTTTGGTTAGTTTTTACCTTGGTTTACATGAAATATAAACGTTTTTCAAAAGCAATTTTTGTCCATTTATCTTTTATTGTTGTTCAGCTTTGTACAAATATCTTGGTGAAAAGTATGTAATCGGCTGGGCATGGTGGCTCACACCTATAATCCCAGCACTCTGGGAGGCCGAAGCAGGTGGATCACTTGAGGCCAGGAGGAGACAGAGCTGAGAAAGGTAGCCTCCAAATCAGAAAGCAGCCCAACTTTTAACATTTTTATTTGGATTTCCTCCTCTATAATTTTCTGTATTCCCCCCCAAAATTATTAGTACTTTATTAATTAGAAAAAAATGGTCATCAGAGAAATGCAAATCAAAATGACATTGAGATACCATCTCACACCAGTTAGAATGGAGATCATTAAAAAATCTGGAGACAACAGATGCTGGAGAGGATGTGGAGAAATAGGAACACTTTTACACTGTTGGTGGGAGTGTAAATTACTTCAACCATTGTGGAAGACAGTGTGACAATTCCTCAAGGACCTGGAAATAGACATTCCATTCGACCCAGCAATCCCATTACTGGGTATATATCCAAAGGATTATAAATTGTTCTACTATAAGGACACATGCACATGAATGTTCACGGCAGCATTGTTTACAATAGCAAAGACTTGGAACCAACCCAAATGATCATCGATGATAGACTGGACAGGGAAAATGTGGCACATATACACCATGGAACACTATGCAGCCATAAAACACGGTGAGTTTGTGTCCTTTGTAGGGACATGGATGAGCCTGGAAATCATCATTCTCAGCAAACTGACACAAGAACAGAAAATTGAACACCGCATGTTCTCACTCATAGGTGGTGTTGAATAGTTGGAACACATGGATACAGGGAGGGGAGCATCACACACTGAAGTCTGTGGGGGGTAACTAGGGGAGGGACAGCAAGGGGTGGGGAGTTGGGGAGGGATAACATTGGGAGAGATGCCAGATATAGGTGATGGGGAGGAAGGCAGCAAATCACACTGCCGTGTGTGTACCTATGCAACAATCTTGTATGTTCTTCACATGTACCCCCAAACCTAAAATGCAATAAAAAAAAAAGAAACTTCTAAAAGAAAACACTGGGAAAACTCTACAAGGCGTTGGACTAGGGAAAGATTTATTGAGTAATATCCCACAAATATAGGCAACCAAAGCAAAAATGGACAAATAGAATCATATTAAGTTAAAAAGTTTCTCTACAGCAAAAAAAAATCAGCAAAGTGAAGGGGACAGTCCATAGAATGGAAGAAAATATTTGCCAACTACCCATCTGACAAGGCATTAATAACCAGAATATACAAAGAGCTCAAATAACTCTATAGGCAAAAAAAATCTAATAATCCAATTAAAAATGGGCAAAAGATGTGAATAGGTATTTCTCAAAATAATTCTTACAAAGAGCAAACAAGCATATTGAAAAGGTCATCAGAAAAATACAAATCAAAACTATAATGAGGTATCATCTCACCCCTGTTAAAATGCCTTTTATGCAAAAGATAAGCAATAATGAATGCTGGTGAATATGTGGAGAAAGGTACTCTGGTGCACTGTTAGCAGGAATGTAAATTAGCAAAACTGCTTTGGAGAACAGTTTAGAGGTTTCTCAAACAATTAAAAATAGAGCTCCCTTGCTCCCATATGACCATCAATCTCACTGCTAGGGATATACCCAAAAGAAAGGAAGTCTGTATATCAAAGAGGTATCTGTACTCACATGTTTAATACAGCACCATTTGAATACAATTGCCAGGATTTGCCAGCAATCTAAGTGTGTATTAACAGATGAATGGATAAAGAAAATATAGTACTTATGCACAATGGAGTACTATTCAGCCATTGAAACATATTAGATCTTATCATTGTCAATAATGTGGATGGATCTGGAGATCATTATGTTAAGTGAAATAAACCAGGCACAGAAAGACAAACTTCATATGATCTCACTTATTTGTAGAATCTAAAAATTAAAACAATTGAATTCATGGTGCTAGAGAGCAGAATGATGGCTACAAGAAGCTGGGAAAGATAGTGGTGGGGGACTAGGGATGGTTAACGGGTACAAAAATATATTTAGGTAGAATAAGATCTAGCACTGGACAGCAAAACAGGTGCTTATTGTACATAAACAGGTATTTATTATACATTTAAAAATAACTAAAAAAGTATAACTGGATTGTTGGTAACACAATAGAAGCATAAATGCTTGAGATGAGGGATGCCCCATTTACCCTGATGTGATTATTATGCATTTGTATACCTGTATCAAAATATCACCTGTACCCCATAAATATATACACCTATTATATAAGCACAAAAATAAAAATTTTAAAATAGGTAGTAACCAACTGTATGTTAAATTTGGTGCATACAGGAATAAGTAAACTTATTCTAGAAATACTGACTTATGAAGTACTTTAACTGATTAAAATTTATGATTCATATTAAAGTATCCCTTATGCTGAGGTGATACATATGGGTAAATTAGAATATTTTGTGATCTTCACAGATTCTCTCATGTTGATAGGAAATACAGTTCAAATAAATTTATTTTACATAATCAAAGATATAATACTCACTACCATTAAATATCTTTTACTTAAGCTGAATTCCTTTTACTCAGAATAGCACAATATCTTATTTTCTATTCTGTTGAGCAGATCTTAGATTTAGAAATTAAATTTTAAAGTGTGATTAATGCACCAGAGTCCCAATTCTGCCTGTGTCTCAGACACACTTATCATTAGTGTGCTTAAGATTTTTTATATCTAAATATAGCTTTAAATACATTATCTGCAGAAACACTTATTTTTATTTAGTAGGAATTATTGAAAAATAAAGATAAATAATAATACTTTTCTGACTATTGATCTTAAAAACCATTTTTGTGGGCACAATTGTAAGGAATTGTTTCATGATACACAGTTAACATGACTATTTTAAACAGAGTAAAAATATTTCACATTATTCTTCCCATCTTTTCACAAACAAGAGACTGCCAAACTTAAGGGACATGTCTTTGTTGTTGTTGTTCACATGCTTTCCTCCAGGTTCTTAGGAATGTCACTTAAGTTTTAGTGTTCAGTGTCACAGTATCCCTGGAACTCGCTGAGCTTGGCAGCCTTAGCAAGATTCCTTGACAACTTGTCAAGCCCAAGGAAAAGGCATGTAATCTCCCATCCCAGTAATTAATAATTAATTAGTGTTCATTAATCTTTAATGAATGATGGTTTGGAATAATCTAGTCTTTGAAAAAAAAAGACATTGTTATTTCAAAAGGAACTTTTGCTCAAGACTTTATCAAGTGAAATTATTCTTGAGGCTAATTGTGTAAGTCAATGAAATAAAGCACATAACCATGCACAAAACCAGTTATGCAATTGTCACAGAACTGTTTAGAGAACAGTTCCTCTTCAGATAAACTGTAAACCCTTCCTGAGATCTAAATCACAAAGCACACATACCTTCCAAAACAACATTTTGATTCCTAGAATGGCAAGTTTTCTCTTAAGAATCTGAATGGCTTTCTGAAACACTGAATTGCAATTGCTATTATCTATTCTGTCAGAGATAATTTTTCTGGGCAGTAGAAGGAGTTTTCTGGTAAAAAAAAAAAAAAAAAAAAAAAGGAGATGATGAAAAAAAGCCTGATGAAATCACTTTTTAAAAAATGAATTGTTACATATTATTTATGCTCAGCTTTGTTCTACAGGTAGTCAGTGTTGCCAGTTGTAATGACAATGTGCTGAGTACTTACTTGATGGGGAAAAACTGAAACCACTTTCTCTTGACATTTGAAAAAATGGTGAAAAGTAGAAAAATGTGTCCCTTAAAACTACTGAAACTAATGGCATTCCCCAGTCCTGGGAAAATAATACTGCTGCTTATATAGAAATCATTTCACAATTTCTGAATGCAGGAAGATGATAATCCTTTTACAATCACTGTGCCAATAGTAGAAGAGGTAACTAAGCTTATCATACATATATGAATATTTCAGGTTCCTCCTATTGTCAACCTTGTAAATCTTAGCCTATTCAGTTTTGCATTGTAATACTGACTTTTTCAGCTTTGCCAATCTTTTTTTGGTTGCTCTCCACCTTCAAAACCCCTAGTCTTTGCAAATCTTTCTATTTTTTTTTTTTTTTTTTTTTTTTGAGACTGAGTTTTGCTCTTGTTGCCCAGGCTGGAGTGCACTGGTGGGATCTCAACTCACTGCAACCTCCACCTCCTGGTTTCAAGCAATTCTCCTGCCTCAGGCTCCCAAGTAGCTGGGATTACAGGCATGCGCCACCACGCTCGGCTAATTTTGTATTTTTAGTAGAGATGGGATTTCACCATGTTGGTCAGGCTGGTCTCGAACTCCTGACCTCAGGTAATCCGCCTACCTCTGCCTCCCAAACTGCTGGGATTACAGACAGGAGCCACCGTGACCAGCCTCAAATTCTTAAATCTTAAAAACTTATATTAAAATGAAATTATTGTTCATAGGTGAATTTAAGCATAGAAATGTCCTAATTTTATTTATGTAATAGATAATAAATGTAAAATAATGTAAAAATATGTCATTTTACTCTATCTAATATATTGCCTTTAATTCTCCTAAAGAAGATCTTTTTACTTTAATGTGTATGTGTGTTGCTTCTTTGGGCAAATCTCATGTGTTATAGAGACAAAGAACAGATTAGAATCGAATGAGAATGGTGATGGTGATTTTTATGCTGTGATCTCTGTATGTACTTTCTATATTAACAAAATGGAAACCATTTAATATTTCCAAACACCATATCAACTTAATAACTCAATAAAATATGAATAATGAAATGGTATAATGTATATTAAAGCACTTGTAGTTTGAGAGGCAAAACAGAAATTATTATTGTGCACTTATCATACATCATTGCTTTACATTGTTTTAAGGCTCAACATTAAATATTGATGGAGCTATATAAATCATATTAAACATACATTAAATCTAAAGTTTAATTTAAAAAATCATGGATTTGAATAAGGAAGTAGGTGGCTGATTAAAAATGTGCCAATTTTTGGCACATTTTTGTCAAAGGTGGTAGGTAGAAGCATATTAGCAGCATTTCAATTCCTGTTTGTATTTTGTATTACTATTAAAGCTAAGCAAGATTTGTAAATGTTTATTAGTGTAAATAGTTTACCTGGGGAGACTGGTGTTTGGTTAAATTAGTATGACATATTTATATTACAGACTAGTACGTGAATGTTCTAAATTTATTGTAGGATTATAAACATACATTGCATGGGGAAGATACTACCAAATAATTTTATGACTAAATGTAGACAAACAATGCTTACAATATAAACGTTGTAAATTGCACATATATTTAAACACTAAAAATTGTTATATGAGCATGATGACAATAATAGTAATTTCTAACATTAGAATGTAATATTTATTAACAACTTTTCTGATTTTAAAATTAGAAAAATGAGTAAAAATTTTTTAAATATAGTTTATGAGTCTAAAAGGTATAAATAACTGGGAAATAATATGAATTCGCTTGTAAAAAATTGAAAGTTTTGGAGTGAGAACTGGAAACACAAGCATAGTTTTAACCAATTTGTATTTGCATACACTGAACAAAATACATTATATGTTAATCAATAAGCCATATAAATAACAATTAAGACACTAGAGAAATAATAAACCTTTGTAAATAAAGGCATTTAAGAAGATAATTCTACTTGTATTGCCTTTTCTTGTCTGTGCATTATTTCTCATTCTAAATGGCAAGCTTTTCAGAGAGACATATTGGTCTAATACTTCCGTCTTCCATCATGCCTGTCTCATTTCTTTGCATCTGTAAGATGCTCAATTATGCTATCATTGGTTATCCTTTTATGATTTCCCTTAAAAAAGTTCCTACATAATCAGACACTTTTACATAAATATAATTAAAATGGAAGATTTTTTCAAGTTTGTCTCTCAGGTCACAAACTAAGAAAGAAATAATAGAGATCCAGGGATCTTTTATTCTAAGATTCTGACTTCCTATATTTTTCTAACCATGAAAAAATAATCATACATTCTCATCTCTCCTAATGAAACAAAATATTTGTCTTTTATTTGTAACAAAAATAAAGCATACAATATTCTGTGCCAAACAACTCTCTACATGTTTTATTCTTTTTATACATACTGTAACGTTTGATCCTTATGTAATCATTGACAACTACACAGGACAGGTGTCACTGGCTCTATATTTTTGATGAGAAAACTAAAAGAGATTATATGATTGAGGTATAAGTGCTTAACTCTTCACTTAAAAGAAATTTGCTGTTATTACGGAATTATACTCTTTTTCTTCAACATGCAATAGCTTGTGAATATTATTTGTGCCACTGTTAAAAGATATTTACATTTTATCACTGTCTCAAAATTAATTATAGATCATTTTATGAGATAAATTGAATACTATTACAACATTGAACCCTATATGACTATTTGAGTTGAGAGGCTTATTGTCAATGCTGGAAACAAAATACAGGAATCACTTTGTAAGATAAATTAAATCCTAAAACCACATCAAATTGTATAATGTAAATTGAACTGAGGGATTAAAATGGAACTGTAAAAATTATAATCAAAATAATATTTTACCTATTCATTAATTTCTATGTACATTCTTATAAATCATAATTACAAGTATACTTTTTAGGAACTCGGTCCATTGAACAAAATAATAGGTAATATTGAATTGCAAAGAATAATAATGAATATGTTTTCAGAGATTAGAAAATAATAAGGCTAACTCCTCTCAAGACAGAAGGATCACTGTTTAGAAGTTGGGGAATCAGATTAAGAAATACAAGAAAAATAATTTTAAAAATTCAGAGTTATGTATCCTCTATTTACAGCATTGTTAAACCAAATAAGTTTCATTCCTTTGTTAAATTTGAAGATAAAATCAAGAGAGCAGAAGATATTGCCAAATAAAGACATAAAAGCAAAAGAAAGATGTTATAAAATGATTAAATTTCTTGACAAGTTTAGAAACTTTAAATATAATATTCCTCATATGTTTTATTGTATATACTAGAATTTATCTTAAATTGAGATGGCCAAGTAAATCTGACCTTAAAATTATATCCCTAAAGCATCCATATAAAATTCTGTTAATTTTTTTCTTTTTATATGACCACATTGATTTTCTGTAAAACTATTAAAATGTAAGATAAAGTATCTATTTCTACTTTCATTGGAGATATTATTATATAAATATGGATGGGGGGATGCACTGGATTGTGCTGTACCTGGGGGCCTCACATGGACAGAAGCTCTGGGAGCCTGGAGGTAGGACAAGTAAGGTGTTCTCTTGGTAGCCCCAACTTTGGGGATATCCCCACATCCCCCATATGTAACCATGTGCCTGGAACTGCTCCTATTTCACCTTTTGCCTCCTGCTAACAACGTCATGAGGCTGACAGTCTCCTTCTACTGGTAGAGAAATGTTTGCTCAGGGCATTATACTGAATCCAGATCCAGAAAGGCACTGTTCCCAGAAGCATGTCCTGTGAGTCAGCATAACAGTCATTGCACTGAAAATAGCTTTCACCATGACCTGAGCTAAAGGTTCAGGATCATGTGTGATCTTATTCCTTGCAATTTAAAATAAAGACAAAGACAGCAGCAGGAGAGAAAGCAGATTGGTTTCTTCCTGGAAAAGGCCTCCCTCTGAGCTGCTCCCACCTAGACTGCAGCTCAAATGTAGGGCATCAGCAGGTTAATAAGCAGCTGACTGATCCCCAGTCTGCAAAGTCTCAAAATGAGGTTCAAGAATTCCTGTAGCAAAAACTTCAAACTGCTGGTCTCTGATGCAAAGTCAACTTGACCTGAAAAAAGCAATAAATTCAATATGGCTGCTCTTAAATGAAAATACATCCCTGCTCTGAAAATCTGTTCCTTTTACCTAGTAGTTTTAAATAAAAATGAGTAGACCAATATGTCCTTATATGATATGTGAACCAATGTGTCCTAATAGGAAAACTAAATTTTAAAATAATTTTTGCATTGCAATTCATGTAGTTATAGTAACTATAATCTTTTGATTCTATTTTTAAATTTTAAAATAATTATAAACTCACAAGATTTTGCAAAATAATACAGAGAAGCATTATGTAGGCTTTAGATACCTTCCACCGAAGTTAGCATCAATTAAGTACAGTATTAAAACTAGACATTTCATTTTGCCACAAGACAATTAACTGTAGTTATACACTGCTTGGAGTTCATGAGTTTTTTTTTTTTAATTATTACATATTTAAGTTCAACGGTACATGTCCAGGTTTGTTAATATAGGTAAAATGTGTCATAGGGTTTGTTGTACAGATTGTTTCATTACCTAGGTATTAAGTCAAATACACATTATTTTTTCTGATCCTCTCCCTCCTCCTGGCCACCTCCACTCTACAATAGGCCCTGGTGTGTGTTTTTCTCTATCCATGTGCGCTCACCATTGAGCTCTCACTTATACATGAGAACATGCAGTATTTGGTTTTCTGATCTTGAGTTAGTTTTCTGAGGATAATGGCCTCCACCTCAACCCATGTCCCTGCAAGCAATATGATCTCATTCTTTCTTATGGCTGCCTTGTATTCCATGGTATATATGTACCACATTTTCTTTATCTAGTCTATTACTGATGGGCATTTAGGGTGATTCCACATCTTTGCTATTTAATTTCACAGGTTTTACATGTACTCATAGGCCTAGATAAGGCCTATGAAACTCAAATATGCATGTGATTACATTTCATATAACCCACATATTATAAATAAAATGAACAAAATAATCTACAAATAATTGTGATTTTTTAAAATCAGTTTGTTTTTATGCTATTGAGTTGCTATAATAGTGGAATAATGGTCACCAGGGACTGTGCTGGTTGAGGATGCAGGAGTCTTTGGGGAAATAGTGATCAAAAGTTAACAAAATTTGAGTTAGATGAGAAGAAAAAGTTCAAGAGACCTATTGTATAACATGATGAATCTAGTTAATAATATATTGCAGTCTCAAAAAATGTTAACAGTGAATGTAAAGTACTCTTACCACAAAATGATAACTATATGAGGTAATGCATATGTTAATTCGCTAGATTTAGTCATTCCATAATGTATATATATATTTCAAAACACCATATAGTATACAATAAATATATAAAATAAAAATATTTCCCCCACAATTAGTTTTTAAAAATAGTGTAAATGAAATGAAATTTGATTTAAAACTTCTGAAATGATAATAATTACCCTAATTTTCTGGTTTATTTGGTGTGAAGTGGGAATTATATTTAATGTTTAAATAGCCTACAATTACCTATGTTGAGATAACTACTCTGTATTACACTAAGAAGTAAAGCACTGATTTTTGGTGGTCAACATTATGGTTGCTGATTATAATTGAAGCAACCTAGTAACAATGTAGAGGAGAATTATGTAAAATAAATAATTTGAGATGTTAAAAATTCAGCATAAATTTTGTCACCCTTCACCAAATCCATTTGCCAATCAGAGACTGCATATCAAATCCTAGGTTCCATCTGACAATATTTTGCTATGGGAAAATATACTAAGGTTTCTATGACAAGGTTGGTAGTATGAGTGAGAATTTCTGGAAAGGAAGAATTTGAAGAGGAAAATTGAATGGAGAATGAGCATGAAGTACCAGACATTGATTATTCTAACAAAAGAACCAAATTAACCAAAGTCGTGTCTTTGTAAATCAAAGATTTGTATGTTATTCTAACCACGGCATATGATTGTTTTCTTTTTGGAGAGGGTAACAGCATAAACAAATATTTTAGTGTCTATGATTTATTTACACATGTAAAACTATCCCTGGAGTCAAGTCTGTTCCAAAATCATGTAAGAATTTTTGGTGTTTCTGTAAACAAATGTATACATTTGCTCCCCTCCAGGTCTGTGTTGATGTCTCTCCAGCGTCTTTCTGATATTCTAAAGCAAATTCAACTTTAGACTTTTCAGAGAGTTCATTATTCCCTGACATTGTGGATTCTTGAAAGATTACAGTTTCTTCATTCCTTTTCTTTTTCTTGTTCTCTTGCCCGGGCTAGCTTTCAGTGTCATGATCGCAGCCCAGTGCAGCCTCCACTTCCTGAGCTCAAGCAATTCCCTTGCCTCAGCTTCCCAAGTAGCTGGAATTAGAGGCGCATGCCATCTAAATTTAGCCTGGCTAAATTTGTTAAGATTCCAGTTTCTTTATAAGAGTTTTTCTGCAGCTTTTATATTGTGGAAAAAAAACCATTGTCTCATATTTTATTGCCTTGAATATCTTTTAGAAGTTATCCTTTATCTTCTGGCATAAGAGATGCTGTCAGAAGTGATAATGATTTCATTTAATCTCATTTCTAATTGACTTGACATCATTGCCTGGGGGCCAAAGAAAATTAACCTTTTCTTTAAAATCTAATGATTTTGCCATTATATTTCTAACTGTTGGACTTCTGGGTCATTTTCCCTCAAAATAGTTTGCCTTTTCGTTGTCTATTTTCCAGTAATTTTTTATTTCAGAATAATTTTCTTGAATCATAGTTTGTGGTACCTGTTCTCTTCCATTGCATTATTTTTTTCCATGAATATTCCTATGTAAACATGTTATTTTCATACTTTGTGCCTCTTTCTTTCAATATGTTCTCTTTTTGAATAATCTCTTTTTTCTTTTGTTTTTAATTGACATAATAATTGTACATAATATATGAGGTACAGTGTGATAGTTCAATGTGTGTACAATGTGTAACGATCAAGGTAATTAGCATATCTATCATCTCAAACATTTTCGGTGTTGTGAACATTCAAAATCCTCTATTCTAGTTTTTGAAATATACATTATAGTTAACCATATTCACCCTATAGTGCTGCAGAACAGCAGAACTCAGTCCTCCTATCTAGCTGTACCTTTGTATCACTTGATCTTAGCCAAATGACTAAGAAGTGGCAACTTTGTATCACTCAACCGGTTAATCTCCTATTATCTCCCTCCAACTATCCTTCTCAGACTCTACATGATTCTACTCTCACCTTCCATGACCTAAAAATATTTTTTTAGCTTCCGCATATGAATGAGAATATGTGGTTTTGGAGCAGGGGTAACAGTGAGAGAGGAGCCCCCAATTTTAAGGAAAACATGTAAATTGGAAGACATTTGTGTATGTTTGTAAGATAACAGAAAAGGACAGGGAGAAGTTGAAGACATGAGAGAAAGACATAATAGTTATCCAATCAAATTTGTGGTGAAAGGAGATGGTCATGAGAACTCAGAAATGAGTCTGTGGGTCTTAAACAGGAGGAGCCAGCACATCAGAGTTTGAAGAAAAGCCAGTATGAATGTTTTTATGTGTACATAAATTTGCAGAAAGGGTCAATACTTGGAAATAGTTTATACTTAATGGCCAGACAATAAGATCATCTAAATGGTATGTTAATGAAGAGGGATGGATGAATAACTTAAGGAGAATGGTGAAGATTCTGAGTAGCAAACATGTAAATTGGGAGAAAAATAAGAAGAAAAAGAATGGAATGGTTTTCAAATGGTAGTAAGAACTCTTTTGCAGTTCAAGACAATTAATTTATCCCAGAACAAACCTACATGTTTTAGAGGTTAGCTCAAGCAGCACCTAAAAGTTTAGGTGTAGTATGAGATAAAATATACTAAGATCTGAAACATTTATAGATAAAATATATGCTCATGGTAGCAGGACAATACGTAACTTCAGCTTAAGTTTATTCTTAATTTATTTGCGTGGTTGCCATTGTTCATAATTTTTTAAAGTATGCTCATATTACCCATCTGGTAATATGGTAAAGTATGTTCATATACCTATACTCTGGGTTTATTTTATCAGCAGATTATTTTATTGGAAAATGACTTAAATAGATACTTATTAATACTACATTTTATTTCTGAGGAAGAAAGGAAATTGTCTGTCATTATTCATATACCTTCTTATAGCCTTATAGACTAATTATCAAATTAATATATTAGAATGACTTTATCACAGCTTCAATTTTGAACTGTAAAATATTCTTTTACAGTGTAGGCATAAATACAGGTTATACTACATAATTAAAACAACACTATATTTATCTATAGATCTATAAATATAATACTTTGTGAAACTAGCACAATGAGACTTCCTTAATGATAAGTCTAGAAATGCTTTACAATGGTAATTTCTCATTCAATGTAGAACTAACCAATAAATATGACAGAAGACCATTTTACTTGAGTGCCAATACTTAGTGATTTTATATTTATATGAGTTAGTAAATGAGACAGATCATCTACTGCTAGTGATACTGCTACTTCTAAATTTGGCAAATTTAGAATTTTATAGCTCCTTTAAAACCTGACAATTTATCACTTTAAGCAATAATCTGGACACCATAATGAAAGAGTCTCCTGGGAGAAGAAAGCTCACTTTCAAAAGAATTCTGTGACATTAGGTAAATTAATTGAGGAAGAAGATAAACTTACTTGGTTTCCCTTTTCACCTATGCCTCTCAGCTTCATTTCTACTGGGAAAAGAAAATCTGTACTCACCTTAAGATTGATGAGTCTGTGTATTACAGCAGTATATATATATATTTTATTTGAGCCCATTTTCTAGGCAGAGAGTCTGATAAATATATAAATGGTTTTCACTTCTACAATAAATATGCTCTCCGTGTAGCAGATATTATTTTATATGTTCAAAATTTTTGCTGAACTAAACATGTTACATAAAGGCAGGAGATCATGTTTCCCAATTGTTCAGCTAGAAATAGAAAGGGAAATGATTCAGATTTTCCTGTTATGTTTTCCTTTATGTTACATGTGTCTTTTCCTTGTGATGTACTTCACATATACATCTATAACATTGCTCAGTCTTTAGAATTTTCCTATTTGCATTAATATTTTTGCAACATCTGTTTGACCTTAACATCTCTAAGCAACAATCTCTTCACTTGCTGAAAGCACATATGAGTAGATTCACTATAGAAGGTTGTGGCAAGTTTTAAATCGACTGTGTTATGCAGAATTACCTCTCAGAAGATGTAAATAGTAAGTGTAATTGCTACACATGTCAGTCAATAAATGAAGTATTTTTTCTTTTTAAAACAGTTTTTCTCTTGGTATCAAGTCATGAGGTATCATGATACATGGCTATTTTTCTATTTTATAAACAAATTAGTTTATACACACTTTCTACGTATACTTCTAGAGTCTCAAAAATGCAGAATATGAGATGGTTAAAAATACTTCTCACAGTTTGAGAAGTATTAATTGGCCTGTATAATTGTGTGAATCAGTCAATACATTGTTAAAATGAGGGATTTTGTTCAGAAATTAGACCTGGAAATGTAGCAGGAGCTGAGAGGTGAAACCTTGGAAATGGGAATCAGAGGATATGAGGAACAGCCACAGAATGTGCTGGAAGCATTAACTGTGGTGGACAAGTGGGAACTTGTAGGGAAGTCTGAGAAATCCTGCATGTCCGCAAGTTGGAACACAACCACGAAAGGGGAACTTGAGAAGTCTATAACTGCCACCTTTAAGAAATCTGCTTCCTCTGTGAAAATCAGTGCCTCTGGGGGAACTGTCACTTTTATAACTCAAGATTGCAGGCTTCGGGCTGCAAACAGAAGGAAACATGTTATAGCTGTCACTATTTGTCATCAGGTCTATGTACCACAACCTACCAAGAGTACTGTAATGATTTCTGTTTCCCCTCTGCCTTCCAAGTCTTGCTAGATTTCTTTCTTGGCCAAGTCTAACATAGGACAATACGAGCAGAGGGTCAGAGGAAGACTCTGAAAAACATATTTCCCAGCCTTATCCTGACAACATGCCTCCATGTTTTATTAAAAAGGGAAAGTCATATGCCCTTATTATCTGAGCATGGATTTCTGAAAAAAATAGGAAAATTACTCTGTCTTTAAGTAATATTAAGTATATATACTTTCCAAAAACTCTGCATAAAATATCTCAAGGAGCATTCTTAGATGAAGCAATTGGTAAAACTGTAGTGCCATAAAAATATATGTACTACTTCTATGCAACAAACAACTACAACAATCAGTCAACCTAGGATATTGGCAGAGGCAAAGCTCCTATATCAGTAAAATTGATAAAAATTATTTTTAAAATTTAAACTGGATTAAATTGATCATGGTTAAAACCTACAAACATAAACATATTTTTTCCTCATCCTAAAATTTTAATTAGAAATGTGCTTTTATACAAAATATTATAGACCACTAGTATGTGGTAATAATGAACTAGAGGCAGAATAATACCAGCAATAATTGTATAAATACAATCAACACCACATGAAAAGAGACACTGCTTCATTCAGAAGATGTATTTGTTCAAGAAGTAAACAAACAAAAACTAGGACTATATACAGAGCTGTGTGTTAGTGTCATATATATACATATATATACACATATATATACATATATATACATACATATATATATACACACATATATATATATACACATACATACATATATACATACATATATATACATACATACATATATATATTCATATAAAACAGAATATGACATACAGATAAATTTCCTTCTAGAATATTAATTCATTCTCAACTTGTTTTTCTTTACCCATTGACCATACATTTACTCTTACAGTCTGAGTCACCTTCTTCTCTTTTCAGGATTATTAAAATATATATTTTATTTTCTTACATATATAGATATATTCATATAAAATAGAATATTACATACAGACAAGTTTCTTCTAGAATATTAACTAATTCTCTATTTTTCTTTCTTTACACATTGATCACACATTTACTCTTCTAGTCAGAGTCACTTTCTTTTCAAGATTATTAAAATATATTTTCACCTTTCTTTCTATACTTTTACCTTTGCCTTCCTTTTTCATGCCTATTTTCAGCACATCAGCCAAAGTAATCTTAGGAGCTTAAATCAAATCATGTTATTTCTCTGCTCAAAATTCTACCATGTGCCACATCTGACTCCTAGTTTTTATAATAAAAGACAAATATATAAAATGACAAACTTTGTCCTATGCTGTCCACCAAATGCTCTCAGATGTATTTTCCTACTAATCTCTTATGTAGTGAGCATAAAAGTGGTCTTTCCAAGTTTTTTTAAACATTGAAGGCAAGCTTATGCCTCAGAGCCTCTGCACTTGCAGTTTTTTCTACTAAAAATTTATCTCACATATTCATAAGCTGTTCACTCAACTGTTCAGGGCTTTATTCAAGCATCACTTTCTTTTCAGTGTGATCTAATGTAAATCCCCTAAGAAAAATGACCATTAAACACTCCAATTGTCCACAGATACCTGTTACTCTCCCCTGGTTTTTCTTTCTCTTTAGCATGTTTCAAAATGTAAGGTGCTATGTCATTTACTTTTTTTGTGCTTATTTGTGGATTCTCAAAATAGATCATAAAAATTTCTGAATTATTGGGCATTCTCTTCTTTTGGCTATTATATTACCAATAGTAAGCATACTGTCTGGGACTGAAGATTCTTTGAATAAAGAAATGAGTATCAACAAAAGGTTGAACCTTTTGGCAAAGTTTCATATTATCATCATAATAAATGTTAAAAATATTTGCACAATAAATATTTCAAATAAAATAAATGAATAAATTTCAAATATTTGCACAATAAATGATAGTTTCTACGCCATCACATTAATAGTGAAATTCAAATACTCTCAGGGAAAAAAAAGTTTTGCCCACATGAACTCTTTCAATACAAATCTGAAGTCAGGTCATGATAATCACATTTGTTACTTCTGAACAGTTACAGAGATAGATACTTCTGCCACTTAAAAATTCACATAAAAATATTATGTTTGTTTTAATAAAAAGATTCAAATATGTTTCTGTTAACCTTGTTATACCAAGACAAATATGGATAAGTCTTCCATCAAAATTAAAATGAAATAATTGAGCAGGAATGGTTCTCTATCAGAAACAGGTATCAGTGCTAAACTCAGTGGAAATTTTCTATTTGAAGCTTCAAGTTTTAATGTATAAAATACATAAAAATGGTAATAACTTTGGTTGCTAATTTAAGAAATGGAGGGTAGAGAAGACCATTCAAATTACCTTAATTCAAAATGGAAATATCAAAAAATGACATGTACATAAATAGTTTTATTCTGTGGTAAAATATATTGCTACATAGTTACAGGGAAAACTTACTGGATACTTTATGTCTATTTTATAAACAAATATTCTATAAGCCAAAAAAGTGCTATACTTTAGCCACAAGCTATAGCTTAAAATGAAATCTAAAATGATTATTAAAGAAATGCATCTACTTATACAAAAAAAGTGATTGCATTTTAAATTACAGCATCAGCAATAAAATTTATTATGTGTTTAAAATGCATGGATACCTTCAAAGATGAAGGTGTATTTATCTGGGAAGAAACTAAGTCATCATGTCAAATAGTGATATTTAACATAATTTAAGATTGCTCTTATGTTAATGTTTTAGATTTTTCAAAAGTATTTCATTGAGAAGGGAAAGTTAAACAAATTACTTTTAATTAATATTTATCATACATTTTCAACATAAGTTACATGAAGTATTGGCATTGTTTATTTTATAAATGGACATAATAGTAAAAAAGGCATGTGAAACCAAAATTACATTCAAAGTTTCTATTACTCAATGAATACTGCATCCACGTAGGAGTGGTTGCAGATATAAAATTACCTGCTTATATAAATAAAACTGGTTCAAAACTAAGTTCTTATACAATTGTAACAAATATGACACTCTGATGGTGGTTTGTGATAGTAGGGGTGGCTGTGTGCATGAGGGAGTAGAGATATAGGGGGACTTTATATTTTTTTGCTCAGTTTTGCTGAGAATCTGTAACTGTGCTAAAAAGTAGTCTATGTATTGGGGACATCAATTATTAATAACAACAGAATAATGACAGAATAAAGGACCTAATTACATGATAAAAGCTGAAATCTTGTGTTTATATAAGAAGATTATTCTTTGTTTTTAATGTTGAATACTTGTTCTAACTTAAAATAACTGAATTCTATTAATGTTGGTAGATGTAAAACAAATGTTTCCATTAGGTATGGCCTTTATAAATGACCTTCATTAATTCTACGAACTTATTCTGGGTATTCTTGAGCTTGACTTGCTTAATATTTTACCTAGATGAGTTATTTCACATCTTTATGATGCTTCAATGATTTGGAGAGTAATTTGGCATTTGACATGCTATATTATGACATGTTATAAGCCATGTATTCGATAAAAATTAATTATTTAAAAGAATACATAGAAAAATAAAGTACATAAGCTGTTGTAGTTTCAGAAGTGATAGCAATGGTACAAAAAAATTGTCAAGTAGAGGAAAGTTCTGATTTAAAAATTTTAAAATAAATTTCATAGCCATCTTGCTTACTGTTTTCTTTCTATAAAGAAAGTAAATCTGATTCAAGAAATGGACCCAGATTTACAACTGCATAAATCTGATATTTGTTGATGATATGTACATATTGGGGTTAATAGATTTTTTGTTTAAAGTTGGAAAGGATAATCATACATTCAATGGGTTTGAATTGAAACAAAATATTTGAAGTTTTTATCTATAGTTTTGTTTAAATTTGGTTTCTTATCTACCCCTATTGTAAGCGGGCATCTCTAAAATGAAGCAGAATTTGGCATTCTCTAATTATAGACTTAAAAGAAGATAGCACATTGTATTTAGGCTATAGCTATGAAAATTGTCCTTTTACTTAAAAAAATAATCAGAATACAGTTTATTTGATTGGTTAACTCACTGTCATTTCTAATTATTTGCTAAATATTTTATTATAGAGAATCTTCAAATTATCAGATATATTATGAATGATTTAATTCTGCCTTGCCAATAGGATTATGATTTTAATATGCTGTTATATATGCTTCTTTTTAAATATTAAATAGGATTTTTCATTATGTTTAGAAATTAAAATTTATACTAAATGGACTTAGTATTTTTACACTATATAATGCAAAAAAAAGGAGAAAGAAAAGCATTTTAATGTAGTTGTAAAAGGTTTATTCAAAATTATAAGTTCCAGGATTTCTCTCCCTGGGACCACTGAAGGCTCACAACAATTTACTTTACTTTCCTCTGCTTAATTGTGAACTTCTGCAAGGGCATACTTCATTTATCATTGTATTCCCAGTGCCTAACTCAGTACCTGATAGAGTAACTGTTCAATTAAACACTTACTAAATAAAACTGGATGATCTTAGTTTCTTGGAGATATAATTTTCATTTCAGTAAGAAATGTCTATAACTAAAGGTAGATCAGAAATGTTTAGATTTCTAAACACAAATATTTCACAATTCTAAACAGCAATACACAAAAAGGGTTAGAAGAAATGATAAATATTAAACATTATATTGATTATTTATATAGAAATTCTATTAATAAATTTTAGAATGCTTTCAAACTATAGAAATTGAAAAGATTTGGGTTGCTCCTTAAAATCCTTTGCATATGTAAATTTTTAAATGTGCTACATCAAATTTCATAGGTGGAGTTTGAAAATAATTATCAAAAAAATTACATGTCATTCTAGATATTATTTCTTGCCTTTTTATTAATTCACAAGCAATTAAACTTTTGGGCTAATCTGATTTGTGTTATGAGATGAAGCCAATGTTACCTTATTTCAATATAATATACAAAACACATGTACAGAAAGAAATATGCAAATAGTAATTTGAAACTACCATTATTTGAATGCACCTAAATTGCTGTTTGTCATGGATGTCAGTGAATGGCAGACTAGACAGCTTCAAGGGCCAAATTCTTCACACACATACTGAAAAATTCAGTAACATCTGTCAGAATCAACTTTGTCAGAACTCTGAAAAAAGTCAAAGCTTTATAGCAACCAAGAGAATGCTGTATCAGAAAAAGGCAACTAAAAATACTAGGAAACTGCAAAATTTTTGCTTGCTCTTACACTACTAGGAACCCTGGCTCACTATTAATCTTGAAGATGGCTACTCATGTTTCCATTGTGGGATTCTTACATTATTGGCTCTAGAGAGAACAGAGAAGACCTTCTTATATTAAAAAAAAAAAAAAAAAGTTCTTATCTGTTTTAACCTGTCTAGTGACTAACTGAAGAAATGATGCAAGGTGCTACCATTTGCTTCATTTGCCCTAGAATCTCTCAGAGCAGAATGGCAGCTTTAAAGAACACATTACTTAAAAATATTGTTAAGCCAAAAGAATAACTTATTTTTGCCTAGAATGACAGCTTTCAGTTGAGGCAAATAATAGGTACAGCAAATATCTAGACGGCAAAGCTGAGAAAAGCATTTCATTGGAAACTTAGTGCACTAAATATGCTCATGCATACAGAGGAATTTAGAAGTCCATATGCATGCATAGGGTAGGAAACATGCTCAGAAAAGACTTGAGAAAACCCTGTGTATTCACTTCTGGGCTATATTTAGGCTCAGTGAAAGCAGGAAGTGAAGGCTAAGGCAGAGTTGTAAATTGTCAGCTAAGTTTTGAAGGAGTGCCTCAACACAAGGCCAATCTGCAAACACTTAAGGACATTTTTCTATCTTTCTTTTCGCTTCTTTCTTCATTTGCTTTCTTTGTTACTTTCTAATTCTTTTTCCTTTTTTTTTTTTTTTTTTTGCTTGGATTTTAAGCATTTAAAAGAATCTCTGTCAAAACACTAGCTGACTACAACTTAAAGAATAATGATGTCGGAGGCTACACATAACAAAAAATACAGACTAACAAGTCACTAAACAAACAAAAACTAAAACCATAGCAAGAAACAGAAACAAGATGAGTGGGTGAAGGCAATCTCATTTTGAGAGCTGCCCCATTATTACATTCAAATAGCTCAGTTTTCAACTTAAAAAAAAAATGCCAAAAAACAAGAAACTGGAGTCCATTCAAATAAAAAATTAACAGAAACTGTTCTTGAGGAAGCATAGACATTAGATTTACTTGACAAGGATCTTAATCAACTGTACTAAATATGTCAAGAGCTAATAAAAATCATAAACAATGAACCAAAAGCAATCAGAAGAATGGTATCTTGATAAGTAGAGAAAAATCAGTAAAGAGATGAAAATTATGAAAAGGAACCAAATAGAAATTCTGGAGTTGTAAAATAAAAAGACTAAAATGAAAATTTTACTAGAGTGATTCAACATCAGATTTGATTATGCAGAAGAAAAATAAGCAACCTTGATAGGACCATTGAAATCATCTAGCCAGAGAAACAGAAAAAGAATGAACTTAAAAGAGCTGCAATAATATATAAATAAGAAAAAATAACACGTGTGGGCAAGAAGATGTTAAAATAGAGAACCCCATAAATTGTTTGTGGGAATAAAAATAGTACAGCACTGTAAAAAACTATTTTATGGTTAGTCTAAAATTTAAACATAGAATTTCCATTGGACCAATATTCCATTCCAGGTATATACCTCAAATAATTGAAAACAGACATTCAAACCAAAACGTGTTCATAAATAGTAATAGCAGCACTATTAATAATAGCTAAAAGTTGAAAAACACAAATGTCACTAATAAATCAATAGATAAAACATGGTATAACCATACAATGGAATTTTATTATACCATGTAAAGGAATGAAGTACTAATACATGTTATGATATAGAAGAGGCATGAAGACATTATACAAAGTAAAAAAAGAGGCTGATTGAAAATGTCACATATTGTATAATTTCATTTATATGAAATATCCAGAATAGGTAAGTTCATAAGGCAAGTAATGCTTGCCAGATACTGAGAGAAGGTAGGTATACGAAGTGATTACTTAATGAGTGTCGTGTTTTCTTTGGAAAGATAATATTTTGGAACTTGATATAGATATAGGCAGTGGTTGCACAACTTTGTTAATACTACTGAATTTTACATTTCTAAATGTTAATTTTATGTTATATGAATTCTACCTCAATTTAAAAAATGTATTTGTTATTCTCTTAGAATAATTGAATAATTATTTTTGAATAATTAATATTGTAAGGAAATATTCAAAAGAGGATTTCACCAGGATACTTGAAAAAAAAAAACACATTATGGATTCTGTTTTCAGCCCTTCCACTGACACATTTTACCTAATATTTTCAAATATTCAAAGTTTTTAAAAAGGTTTTTAATTAGAATGTTTGCTGTATTATTTAGCAAAGCTGTGTGCTTCCAAAGGTTAAGAAGTAAAAACGATTCTCACAGGTCCATACCTGTTATACTACTATTAAGGTCTTTTCTGGATCCCTGGTACTCACTTGATGTCACAAATCTATATACATTGCAATAGAATAGGAGTTGGTTAATCCTACCTCTTCGGGACTTGGTTAATAAGTGTCTTTTTAGATCAGCTCTATAGAATTTCTTGTACTAAAAGTTCACATAGCTATGGCAGACACTGTGACTAACACCTTTACTCATACTAATTAGCTGCTTTCTGTGGGTTCAAGATACCCAGTAATAACTTCAAGACTGATTCTAACAAATAATTTATCAAAAGAAATAGGATGACTTCTAGAGAAGGAATTAAGAATTGTATTAGTGAAATTAGTCATCACTAATATTTTTAATACATTGAAATAGTGATCATGTAAATATGACAAAAGTGCTAAAATAGCACTTGCTATTCAATAGAACACTTTCAAGAATGAAAAACATCTCAGTATTTTGAAGGTTGGGACCCAAATCAGCAATAACAAATAAAGCATAGCGTATGTAATGCTTCATATTTTAAGTAGGACTGAAAAACTAAAATGGCAAGTATTTATATGGAAAACAAACAAAATTAGGAAGTTACAGCTACCTAAATACATGTAGAAATAGCAAAGAATATAAAGTCAGAAAACAGAATGAAATGGTTTATCAATATGTAGAAATAGCAAAGAATGTAAAGTCAGAGAACAGAATGAAATGGTTTATCAATAATTTTCAGTAGCATAAACTATTCTGTTTAATGAGGAACATGGCTACTCTAATATAAAGTGGTTGTCAATAGGACATTTGCCACATAACCAGTATCAGATGAGGGGAAACCAAAGTGACAGGGCTAAAAACAAACTAAACACAACATAAGTCAATTGTGAGAAGAGTCACTGTTTTTGTACTTGGAAGGTTATCAAGTACAATGATGGATGATAGAACCATGAGATTTGCCCTAAGCTTCTCCCTAGAACTGATATATCCAAATATATCCAAATAGTTGATCATTTTAACTGAAACTGGGTTCAGAAGGCAAAAATAGGAAGCTTGGAGCTGAGTAAATGTAATTGTGTTCCTAGGACTGATTGCGGGGCTGGTCAAATTATTTAAAAGTTTTGCTTTTTCAAAAATTGTATTTTAATATGTTATAAAATGTTTAAATCTATAGGGAATTAATATAATAGTACCTAATGAAGTATACATATTTATTTCAGTATATTCCATATCATTTTCACTACTTGTTTTAACATTAAGTATTTATTTACTTATTTTCTGCTATCTTCATGAAAGCAAGGACTTTGCATGTCACATTCACTGCTCAGAAATGTGGATGGCCTTTAAGAACTCATTAAGTATTAGTCAATTTAATGAATTAATAAATACACATTGTCAGATAATAAAGCATTTAGAGAAGATAATCATGAATGGAGGTCATTTTTGGGTGTGTTTTCTCCCTCATAATGCAATTAAATATGTCCTGAGACCTCATCTAGTCTTGCCTAATTTATTAACATGAAGCCTATATCTATCATTCATAAGAGCTTAATTTCTCCACTATTAGATATTTTTGGCCAGCAGGTTAAAAAAAAAAAAAGAAGTTCCATCTAAGAGTAAGTCATAACTGTCAAAAATCAGAAAAATTTGTTCAAATATGTATCCTTAATTGAAAGGCTTAGTTTAAAATTAAAAATAAAGGTACATAGTTAAAACTAGAAGGATATAAGAATTATACAATCTCACCAAAATCAGGGAGGACTAACTAACTTGGGCTGGTACCATGTTTTCATCTATCTAGTACCTTGATCCTAATATAGATGCACCAGCTAATGAACATTTCTTTTTCTGAAAGTATACTCTTGGTCCAAAATAATATTAAGCAGTAATAAAATATTAACACTTGTTTAAGCTGTTGAGATTTTATTTTCTGGAACTTCACAATTCTTTCTTCAATCTATTCTGGGAGACTTAAGGGTGTTTCCAATACGCTAGAGACAACTGCTTTTAATAGGAGAGATGTTAGAAATGATTTTATTACATTCCTTGAAAGACAAATAATAAGCCTTAGGAACAGTAAATCATAATACTTTCATGTAACTTAAGTCAGGCTCAAAGGAAAAGACCCTTTGCTCTCCAATAACATTAAAATAGTAAGCAAGCAAGGAAGAAATATTATTCTTTTGGTCATAATATGTGTAAGTTATGTCCTTGGGAAAACAGATGTATTATTTGCTATTACTTACTGACCACAGTATTGCAATTTTATCTTTTTATTCTTAAAAACAAAAACACTTTTAGTAGGATGTTAACATAGTATGTCTAAGAAGAGGATAGTGGGAACTAGAATAGACAAGAGAAAGAAAAAAGGTTAAAAACAAAATCTGAGGAAATAAGTGTCTTCTGTGGGGCCAGAGACTGAATATCAATCTCATCAGTAATCACATTAAACTTGAATAGACTAAATACCAATTAAAAGGAGAAAGGAGCTTGGATTTTTAAAGAAATGCTTGACTGTTTCTTGGTAATATTAGAAGCACTGTAAATATAAACACAGACTACTTGAAAGTAAAAACATTGTAAAACATGTATCATGGCCAAATTTTGCATTAAAAAATCAAGAATGGTTTTATTAACATTCAACCAAGTTAAGCCAGAGAGTTAAAATGACGATTTTAATGAAGATGAATTTCTTCATTAATGCAATTGTCCATGGACATTTCAGTTCTTCCCATATCTTAGCTATTTTGAATAATGCTACAATAAATACAGTAGTGCAGATATCTTTATGAGGTGGTGGTTTCACTTTTTGGGTGATATATACCCAGAAGAAGGATTAATGGGTATTACAGTATTTTTATTTTCAATTTATTTAGAAACATCTATACCATTTCAAATTGTATCAATCTACATTCCCACCAATAGGATGAAAAAATTCTTCTTTTCTCTACAGTGTCACCAACATTTATGTTTTCTGACTTTAAAATAATTGCAATACATTCAAGAGATCTATTGCACAATATAGTGACTATCGTTAATATATTGTATTTTGAAAAATGTTGGAAGAGTAGATATTATTTGAGTTTCTGACAATAGCCACCCTAATGGGTATAAAGTATTATCTCACAGTGGTGTTTTGCATTTGCTTGATGATTCCCAATGTTAAACACCTTTCATATACCTGCTGGCCATGTTTATGTCTTCTTTGGGATAATATCTATTCAGGTCTTAAATATACTACAAAATACTATTTAAAAAGATTCTATCACTTGCCAAAACATGAATAAGTTTAAAGAACTAAGTGAATTAAGCTAGACACAGAAAGAAAAAATATTGCATGATTTCACTTATATGTAAAATTTTTTTCTAAAAAGTCAAAAAGAACAGAGATAGAGAACAAAATAATGATTACCAAGGGCATGGGTTGGGGAGAAATGGAGAGATGTAGTTTGGAGGACACAATGTACAAGATGATCAGAATGAACAAGTCTACAGATCCAATGTATAATATTAGGACTATTGCTGATAAAGTTGTACTATATTTAATTTCATGCTAAACAAAATTCTTTAGTAGCTCTTTACAAAAATCAGAAAGAATAGATAACCATGTGAGTCAATAAATATGTTTATTTGCTTTATTCTGGTAACCTTTTAACTATTCATATGTATAGCATAACAACATTTTGTAAACCTTAAACATTATATGCCTTAAACATATACAACTAAAAAAGTAAAAGCTTCAACATGTGAGGTACACACTTGTTTATATGTCCATGGACATTGATGAAGGTAATTCATATGCTGGTACATACTTTTGATAATTCATTTCACTGGTTATTAAATATTTTCATTTTTTTAACCACAACAGAAATAATAAATAATTAATACACGTGCAAAATAATAAACAGTCTCAAGAGAAAACCAACGTCAAATAATTACAAGGAGCCACAGAAAATATTCTGAACTGAATAATAATGAAATAAATCATATGAAAATGTACAGTTTGCTGCTAAAGTAGTCTGTAGTATGAAATTAATAGCTTAAAATTCTTATGTTAGAAGTAAAGAGAGGTTTAAGATGACCTAGTATTAAACACTAGGAAACTCAAGGAAAGTAAATTTTAAAATAATGGTAGAATAGGAAATCAGTGAAATACAAAGCAGACAAACAATATACAATATCAGTAAAACAACATTTGGCTTCTTTTAAAATTGACAATTAGCAAGTATAATCAAGAAGAAAAGAGAAAACACACAAACTATCAATTTAAAGAATGAAAGAGGGGTACCACCACAGATCTTACAAACAATAAAAGCACATAGTATGAGCAGCACTATATCAATAAATTTGCTGCTTTACATGAAATTATCAGATTTCCTGAAAAATAGAGCTTACCAAATTTACACTATAAAAAAATAAATTATGAATAGCCTGAAACAAATATGTCCATAAGGTATGACATAAAGTTAAAGAAGAATATTCTCAAGTCATAAGATTTAATGTGTGTTCTGTTGGGTTTTGGATTTAGTATTATTTATCCTGTGGCAAATTGCTCTCCAGCTGTGAGACTGTGAAATCAAACAAGTTATATGCTGCCAAAAATACAGTGGTAGGACACACATAGAATTGACATTTCCATTCTAAAAGGCAAAAATAGAAAAGAAGCAAGAAATAACAGGTCCCTTTCCAATTCTGGGGTAAGGGTTGGGCTCCTCAGGCTTCTAGCACTCTATCCCCATGGCTTTGTGGGGAGCAGACTGTACAGCATTTCTAAGGCTTGGAGTCCTATGCCCAAGGCTCTCCCAAGCTGAGATTGCTTTCCTACTGCTCCACTGGTCTGGGGTTCTAGTGGTAGTCCCATCACCAACCTAGTGGGGGCTTTATGTGGCGACTTGGTCCCTGTTGACAGTCCTCTGCCTGGGTTCTAAGGCTCTCTGAGGCACCCTTTGAAATCCAGGTGGAGGCAGCCATGCCTGTCCAGCTCTTGCATTCTGTGGACCTTCAGAGTTATCACCGTGTGGATGGCACCAAGGTTTACCTCTTGTTTCCTCCAGAGTGGCAGCCTCAGGTACATAGGGGACTGCTTGAGCCATGGCTGGAGCAGCCAAGGAGTGCTGCTCTGGAATGCATGGAGCAGAAACTCAAGGCGGCCAGGACAGGCAGCCCAGAGGTCCCACTGGCACCCAGGGCCTGTGCATTGACACCATTCTACCATCAAGACCTTAGCACTCTGGGCCTGTGATGGAAATGGACCCCTCAAGATCTCCAAAATGCCTTAAGAATCACTTTTCTAGTCTTTATGAATATTATTTGGCTTCTTTCTATTCATATAATTATCCTTTTCAAATATTCCTTTGGCCATAACCTTGGCATACTCTCCCTAACACACCTTTTAAGGCTGAGACTTTCCAAAATCTTTAATCTCTACTTCCTTTGCACCTATCCTCCTGTTTTTGAGATAAATTTTATTGTATATATTTGTGGTTTGCAACATGACATTATAGAATACATATAGATATTAAAGTGATTACTATAATAAATCAAATTAACATATTTATTATATCATTTAGTTAGCTTCTTTTTGTGACAATAGTAGCTAAAGTCTACTTATTTTACAAAAATCCCTAACAAAACACATTTTATTAACTATAGTCCTTATGTTGTGTGTTAAATTTTTAGACTTGCTCATCCTACATATCTGCTCATTTGTATCTGTTGACCTATATCTCCTCATTTTCTGCCCCACTTCCCTTAGTAATTATTGTTTTATTCTCTATGTCTATATATTTATTTCTTCTTTTAGATTCCACATCAGTATAATTGTGCAATATATATTTTTCTTTGTTTTTGGGTTATTTCAAGTAGCACAATGTACTCCAGATTCATCCTTGTTGTGGCAAATGACAGAATTGCCTTTTTAAAAAGGATATTATGTATATACATATGCATACATTTTCTTTATTAATTTGTCCATCGACATTTAGGCATTTCCATATGTTTGCTATTGTGAATAATGCTGCAGTGAATATGGAAGTGCAGATATTCTTATGACATGGTAATTTCATATTCATTGAATGTATACTCAGAAGAAAGCTTGTTGTGTCATATGGTAGCTCTAGATTTAATTTCTTCAGAAACTTCCACATCATTCTCCATAATGGCTGCAAAAATCTACATTATCACCTACAGTATACTATAATTCCCTTTTCCCTACATTCTCATCAACATTTATCTCTTGTCTTTTTAATAATAGCTATTCTAATACATATGATATAATATTACACAGTTGTTTTAATTTTCTTTTCCCCGATGATTATTTATGTTGAAAAACTTTTTATATAACTGTTCGCCACTTTTAGGTCTTCTTTAGAAAAATGTCTATTCAGGTGCTTTGCTAGATTTTTAATCAGGTTATTTGTTTTTTTTCTGATATTGAGTTATAAGAGTTCTCATAAATTTTAGATATTAACCTTTTAAATTATACTTTAAGAGTTCTGGGATACATGTGCAGAACATGCAGGTTTGTCACATAGGTATACATGTGCCATGGTGGTTTGCTACACCCATCGACCTATCATTTCCATTAGGTGTTTCTCCTAATATTACCCCTCCCTTATCAGATAAGTGATTTTGAAATATTTTTCCAAGTTTATAGTATTGAGAAATGTTAAGTTTATAAATATTGATGAATTCTAGGTATATGATAAAATATATTGTTTGCTAGGAAGAATGATGGCAAGGAAAACCTAGCCTTCCCCTTAAGTAGAAAACTACTTGGGGCATTCCAAATTGGCAGGACAATGTACAAATATCATACACCTGTTAAAAAAATTCTAGAAGCTATCTGATCCTGCCCCCGTGGCTCCCTCATGGAGAATACTTTTTAGGTTGATTGTAATCAGCAGTAAGCAGGCACCAGCCACCTACTTGGTGTGTTTTGTGTTATGAGAATATACTAAACACCTGTTTGTTAATAATGATCACCTGTTGAGAGAGAGTGAACATATGGGTCAGAGTCTTCCTTGGGCCTTCACCATGGAATGTCATCAGCCCCTGAGGCTCTCAGTTTGGAAGGCTGCTGGTCCCCTGGATGGAGCCATTTTGCTGTTCTATTTGGGTGTCTGCCTCTCAATTCCTTCAGCGCCACCAGGGTGGGGGTCTCTACGGACAAGCTGGTTCTTGGTAAGTGGAGCCCAGACATGAGCCTTGAACACAGGATGAAGAGTTGCCTGAGCAACAGAGAGAGGAGAGGCTAAGCTGAAGATACCCTGAGTGCTCTTGGAAAAATTCCCTGGGGTAAGTTGGGGGAGCTTGTAAAGTAGCCCAGGAACTTCTGAAGGATTCTCCCAGGTGAGTTAGGGAGAACTCGAAATTAGACGGAGAACTCTTTAGGAAAGAAAGAAATCTCCCAGCATTAGTTAGGGGAGCTCGGAATTAGCCCAATCACTCTTTAAAAAATCCCCCACGGTGAGCTGGGGGAGCTCAGTAATACTAGGATAACATGGGCGAAAGATCAAGCAAAGGCGAGACTTACTTGGTGTGGTTTGTTTGGGCTGTGGTGCGTTCTGCCCTGGAGATGTTTCAGACAGATGATGAGGAAGCAGATTCAGGAGAGGAGAGGATGATTAGGTATGTAGAGAAATTATAGAGCAAACGGATGAGAAGTCAAATGAGGAAAAGGTGTGCCTGTCAGCTCCCCCTCAGTATCTTGTCAAGGGATGGCCAGATCTTCACGATATTCCTCCATTAAAGGAACTGGAAGCTACCACAAAGGTGAAACTAGCTGTTTCTGTTGCCGTGTGTATGCCTAGAATTATGGTAACCAGTTCCGGTGTGTTTACTCCTAGAACTAAGGTAACCAGTTCAATTCAGGCAGGAACTCAACAAACAAGAGAAAAGAGAGATTTAGAAGTATGGCAATTTTGGTTGATTCCAATAGACTGGGACAATTTAACCCGAACTTGTTTATTTCCATCTCAGTTTTTACAGTTTAAGACCTGGTGGACTGACAAAGCTAATATTCAAGCTAATATAAATGTTAATGTTTAACCTCCAATTAATATTGCCGTGGAACAGCTTACAGGAACTAGTGCAGGGGCTTCTTTGCAGGACCAAGCTACTATGGAGGATTCAGTCATAGAGCAGATTAGGAAAGTATGTTTAAGAGCTTGGGAGAAAATTACATCAGGAAGCGGGGAAAAAATCCTTCCTTTGGAGCTGTTAAGCAGGGGCCGAAAGAGCCATATGCCGCTTTATAGCTATTGCAAGAAGCCATAAGAAAGGCCATATCAGACACAGAGGCACAGTATATTGTTTTACACTTACTAGCGTTTGACAATGATAATTCTGAATGCCAGGCTGCTTTATGGCCACTTAAAGGGAAAGCTCACTTTGTAGATTACAACAAAGCCTGTGATGGAACAGGGGAAGTTTACATAAAGCTACTTTGCTGGCACAAGCTGTGACTGGACTTAAACAAAGGGGATGCAGTTTTTCCTGAAGCATGTTTCAATTATGGGGGAAAAAGGTCATACCAGAAAGAAATGTAGAAAAGGGAAAAAAAACAAGGCCTTTACCTTCTTTAAAGCAAAAGGGTACTGAGCCCCAAGTATGTCCCAGATGTGGAAAAGGAAGACATTGGGCAAATCAATGTCATTCAAAGTTTGACAAGAAGAAAACCAAATTTCAGGAAACGAGTTGAAGGGCCCACCTCGGGCTCCAGCCCCAACCAGGGCCTATCCAGTATGAGCTATTCCCTCTACAGCTGGGAGCACAGCAGTAGATTTGTAAAAACGTAAGCATTTTACCAGAAGAGCCACTGCAAAAAATACCTACAGGAATTTGTGGCCCTTTACCCCCTGGGAACCATGGGTTTACTTCTAGGAAGATCTAGTCTTACTGCTCAAGGAATTAGAATTCATACAGGAATTATTATGCAGACTTTATAGGAGAAATTCAAATTATAATGTCTTCCTCCATTCCTTGGACTGCTGAGCCTGGGGAACGCATAGTACAGCTTTTAGTTATACCATATGAGAAAACAGGAAAAAGTGAAACTAAAAGAACAAGAGGATTTTGAGGTACAAACAAACAAGACAGAGCAGCATGTTGGGTAAATCAAATTACTGTAAACATCCTACCTGTGAAATTACGATTCAGGGAAATAAATTTAAAGGATTGGTAGATACTGGAGCAGATGTTTCTATTATTTCTTTCCAAGATTGGTCACTTTCTTGGCCAGTGGAAAATGCTCAGTTCAATGTGCTTGGAGTAGGGCAGACCTCTGAAGTATATCAAAGCAGTCACATTTAAGCCTGCCAAGGGGATGGCAATTAACAGCGGCTGAACAACATTTGATAAAGCAACCCAGGGATGAGAACTTAGGGCAATTAATCTGGTGGCAAGATTCACTCAGGAAAACTTGGGAAACAGCAATGTAATAATATGTAATAAACAGCAATGTAATAATAATAATAGTAGAGGATTTGTTTGCGTTTCTTGAGGTTCAAATCAGCAGCCAGTGTGCGTACCATCCAGACATTTAAAGCTTTCACAGATGGCTGAGGAAAACCTGAAGAAAGCAGGACAGCCTGTTACGGTAGTTATGATGATGGTTATCACCAATACAATGAGTATTCCTGGAATTGGGGTAGAAGTAAAAGGAAGTTTCACATATTGGGCATATATTCTTTTCTTCTTTTATTGACATATGATCTCTAGCCTTAGTGTTTTCTATAATAATTTAGGAAATAAAATAACAATGTTTTGGCCATCAAAACCTGAATACAGTTTAAGTAAAGAATAATCTCCTAAATTAAAAACATTAAAATGGGAAGAATGTGTTGTGATAGAGGCTGAGGTGCTATGCAACAATTCCTGTGGAATTATTATTGATTATTGGTCCCTTAAAGGGGATACTAAACATTGATTGCACTGGTCAATCCTCTTGTAGTAACATGGAATTCAGATGGTGGATAAAGAACTACAAGTATTTGGAATTTATATATACTGAGATTAACAACTCTGTTGTATGGAGAAATGGGGGATTAGTAGGACCACAACTAAAAATAATAATGCAGATGATAAGAGCTGAATAAAAACAACTTTGAAAAATACCTATGGCCCTAAAACCAACAAAAGTCTGGGAAGGAAAATATAATAGAGAACCAGGCCCTAATTCTTGTTCATTCGAGTTTATAAGGAATAAAAGCTCTTTAGGTTCAGAGCTGTGTTAAACCCCCCATATTTTGTGATGGTGGGAAAGTTACAGATTGACTTTATTAAATCTAAAAGTGTAATGAGACTGAACATAATTGGGAGAGAAAAAGACATCGCCTGGAAAGGACTTGTTGGAAACCTATCACTGGATATAAGAAAATTAAAAGAACAAGTTTTTCAAGCTTCTAACATCTAACTTTGATCTGACGTGCTTGAAGGAGCTGCTGATGGATTGGCAGCCCTAAAATTTGGGTGAAAACACTTGGAGGATCTATGATTGCTGTTGTGATTATGCTATTGATCTGTTTTCTTTCTCTTTGTTAAGTCTGCAGGTGGAGATCTCAAGTCCTCTAAGAAATAGTTCACCAAGATAAAGCTGTGCTTGCTTATCTAGCTTTGATAAAACAAAAAGGGGAAAGATGTTGAGAAATGTTAAGTTTATGAATATTGATGAATGCTGAGTGTATGATAAAATATATTGTGTGCTAGGAAGAATGATGGCAAGGAAAACCTAGCTGACCCCACCCCCAACCCCAGCAGAAAAATACTTGGGGCATTCCAAAGTAGCAGGACAATGTATAAATATCATACACCAGTTAAAAAAATTCTAGAAGATATCTGACACTGCTCCCATGGCTCCCTCATGGAGAATACTTTTTAGGTTTGTGATTAGTGGTAAGTGGGCACCAGCTGCCTACATGACATGTTTTGTGTTATGAGAAAATACTAAACACCTGTTTGTTAATAAGGATCTCCTGTTCAGAGAGAATAAATGCATGGGTCAGAGTCTACTGGGGGACTTCAGCCTGGTATACTGTCACCTCCCCAGAGGCTCTCAGATCAGAAGGCTGCTGGGCCCCTGGATCGAGCCACTTTGCCATTCTATCTGGATGTCTGCCTCTCAATTCCTTCAGTGCTGCCTGGGTGGGGGTCTTTATGGCTGAGCCGGTACTCCATATTATAGGTAGACTTTTCATTTTGTGAACTGTTTCATTTTCTGGGCTGAAGCTTTTTAGCCTAATGTAGTCATATTTATGTATTTATACTTTTGTAGCTTGAGCTTTTGATATGATTTAACAAAAAAAAATCATTGCCAAGGCCAATGTCCAAGATATTTTTTCTTTACTTTCTCTTCCAGGAGTTTTATCATTTCTGGTTTTACATTTAGGTCTTTTATTACTTAAAATTGATATTTGTCCATTGTGTAAAATAAGATAGTTCAATCTCATTCTTTGCATGTGGAAATAATTTTTTCATCACAATTTATTGAAGAGACAATTCATTTCTCATTGTGTCTTCTTGCTGTTCTTGTCAAAAATTAGTTGACTGTATATGTTTGGACTTAAATCTGGGCTACGTATTTTATTTCATTTGTCTGTTTCCGTTTATATGTCAATATCACACTGTTCTTATTACTATAGATTTGTAACACATTTTGAAGTCAGATACTGGGATGCTACCAACTTTGTTTATTTTCTCAGTACTGTTTTTGCTACTCAGAATGCTCTGTAGTTCTATACAAATTTTAGAATTTTTTTCTATTTTTGTAAAAAATTGCTTTGAAATCTTTGATAGGGATTGCATTGAATCTGCATATTCTGCATATTGCTTTTGATAGTCTATTTTAACAAAAGTCTTATGATCCATGAAAATGAGCTAGCTTTTCATTTATTTTGTCTTCTTCAATTTCTTTTCTTTTTCAATTCCTTACATCAATGTTTTATAGTTTTCAGTATACAAATTTTTCATCTGATAGTTTAAATTTATTTATATGTTTTTATGTACTATCCTAAATAAGTTTTTTAAAATTGCTTTTTCAGCGAGGTTGTTACTGTTGTATAGAGAGGCTATTAATTTTGTGGTTTGATTGTTTTGGATCTTGCAACATTTTTGGATTTGCTTAATGTTCTAGCAGTTCTTTGGGAGAATATTTGGGGGTTTTCCCATAAGATTATGTCAACTGTACATAGAGATAATTTCACTACTACTTCCCAATATAGAGGCCTTTTATTAATTTTTATTGTACTTTTTTTGCTAGTACTTATAGTACTATTTAATAAAAGTGGTAAGAATAGGTATCCTTTCCTTGTACTGAATCTTAGAGGAAAATTTTCAGTTGTTTACTGTTGATTATTATGTGAGCCATGGAATTTTCATAAATGGCTGAGGAACTTCCCTTCTATGAAGAAAAAATGGGCATCTTTTCTGGAATAGTGCAGCTGTGTGAACTGCAGACAGCTTCCTAAGCTGCATTCACCCCTACAACACCACAGTATTCTTCAGTAGCCAACACTGCAAGTGTCTGCAATTGTGCAACTGTGAAAGGGGCCACTGAGCTCTTCTGTGTACCTTTTATATTCACAGTAAGTTGTCCTTTCCTGTTCCAAGCTCTTCCTTTCTGGAGGGATGGGATGATCAAGGGAGATGTTTTCTTTCCTTCTCTATGCGGCCATCTGAAGTTTCTGTTCCATACCATTTCCACAACTCCCTTACAGTACTCCAATGCTTTACTTTAGTCACTATGATCAAGTAGTTTATTCATCATTTTGTATCTTTTGTGTTTCTGAGTGCAGGTAGTGTTAGCTCAAGGTGGCTGACATTGTCTCTTGCTGACATTGTCTCTGCTTCCTTTTTAATTACAAATTCCATCTTAAACTAATTTCTCACATTCTACTATAGGCACCCAGAGAAGAGAGAAGCCATGATGCATCTTTGACACTTTGTGTAGATATTTCTTCTGCTAAATATGATAGCTTGTGGCTCATAAGTTTCTCATAATATTTTACTTTGTGAAAAATAAAATACTAGAACACATGCACAATCATCCACATTCTTTACCATTTTCTAAAAAGGATGACTTCCAGTTTCCAGGACCTTGTTTCACATTTCAATCTGAGATCTCATCCAAATGGACCTCACTGTCTATATACTAGCATTCTGATCATGACTACTTCAGTAATCTCTAAGAACATCAGGCTTTCCTTACAGCTGTCCTCTTCTGAGCCCTATCCAGAATTGCCTTTACTGCTCTGTTACATACCCCACTTTGTGGTACCAATTTCTTCCTAAGTCCATTTGTGCAGCTATAACAAAATACTTAAAAATGAGTAATTTATAGATAATAAAAATTTAGTTTTTAGAATTCTGGAGGCTGGAAGTCTAAGATCAAGGTTCCAGCAGATTTGGTGTTTTGCAAAAGCCCATTCTTCACAGATGGTGCCATCTTTGTGTCCTTGCATGATGTAAGGGGCAGAAGGGCAAAAATGAGGCAAAGTAGATTCTTAAAGCCCTTTTAGTTTTTAAATTAGTTAATTTATTTGTTTTTGAGTTAGAGACTCTGTCTATCACCCAGACTGGAGTGCAGTGGCACAACCTTGGCTCACTGAAACTTCCGCCACCCCCCCGCCCCCTCCAGGTACAATTGATCCTTCCACCTCAGCCTTCTGAGTAGCTGGGACCACAGGCATGTACTACCACTCCTGGCTAATTATTTTTGTATTTTTAGTAGAGATGGAATCTCACCATGTTGCAGGCTGGTTTCTAACTCCTGAGCTCAAGCAATCCATTTGCCTCAGCCTCCCAAAGTGTTAGGATTACAAGTGTGAGCCCTCATGCGTAGCCCTTAAATCCCTTTTATAAGAGCAGTAATTCATTTATGAGGGCAGAGCCTTCATGACTTAATAATGTGCTAAAGGTCTTACTTCTTAATACTATCATATTGGTGATTATCAACATATAAATTTTGGAGAAACACATATATTCAAACTATATAATAAAAGTTTATTGCATCTATATTTTATTATTGATATCTGGTCTGAGACATGGATAATATTTGGTGTTAGCCAACCAAAGTTTAATGGAAGGGTGTTTTCATCAGAAAAGATACTATGAACCTTACAGATAAATCAATAAATAACATGTTCAAGAACATGGAGGAGGTTCTATATGTCTAGAATACAGAGGTTCAGTAAGAGGTATAATTAAACTGGTGATGTTAGCCAAGTGGCAAAATGAACAGTTACAGTTTTCCATAAACAATAGCAACAACAAATAACTATATCACAAGAGCATTAGTGAGCCATTGAAGTCCCTTAAATTTATGGCTGGAAGATAAGAGACATAGGTTAAAAAAAACCTCTCTGAGCCAGGCACAGTGGCTCATGCCTGTAATCCCAACACTTTGGGAAGCCAAGACAGGCAGATCATGAGGTCAGGAGTTCGAGACCAGCCTGACCAACATGGTGAACCCCATCTCTACTAAAAATGTAAAAATTAGCCAGTTTTGGTGGTGTGTGTGCCTGTAATCCCAGCTACTCAGGAGGCTGAGGCAGGAGAATCCAGTGAACCTGGGAGGCAGAGGTTGCAGTGAGCCGAGATTGCACCATTGCACTCCAGCCTGGGTGACAGAGCAAGACTCCATCTCAAAAAAACAATAAACAAAAAACCCTCTCTGGCTGCAATACAGAGAAAAGATTGAATAGAAGTAAGACTAGAAGTGACAGGATGGTAATGGAAGCCATTACAGTCGGGGTGGAGAGAGGCCAACAGATTATAAATATATTAATGACTTGGAATTCACAAGAAATTAAGATTTGTTTTAAATTCAGTAAACACATATTGAGAGCTTAAAATGTGTCAAAACTTGTGCCAAGTGTCCAGGGAAATGTAATGAGGGAGAGGGAGATATGGTCTTTTGTCTTAGAGAGCTCCTAGTCCATTGAGAAGGATAAATACATAATAGTAAAGGAACAGCTATAAAATAAGTTTTACATTGTGCAACATGGAGGACAATACAACTTGCATTTGTGGTTTCTTTGATTGTACGTGTTAGGAAGGATAATTCCAATATGCCAATCAAGTTACTGATTGAGTTATAGGATGGATAGTCTTCCATTAACAGAGACAGGAACCTGATTGCAAGAATAGCATTATTATTAATTTTTTTCTTAAAAATCAGAGTAATTTCCTGGAGGATTAAAGAAGAAATAAATTTCACTCCCCATTTTTTGACATTAGTGCCTGAAACATTTGCTATTACTTCAGGATGAACTGATCATATGAACTTACCATGTGGAAAATAGCTGTATGCAGATGACTTTTAGAAAAATTTTAAATTACCTTTTTGGACCACCAGCATTCTTCTTTAACAGAATCCACAAACAGGATTATGCTATTCTAATCACAAATTTTGAAATGTTTCTATCTATACAAATGAGGTTATGGTGAATAACACCATATAAAAAACTAACTTATTTGCTTATCTATATGTACGTATAGTTCAAATTCTTTAAAGAATATTGTGAACAATTAAGTTTGTCACAAGTTCGTATTTTGTGGGTGCTTTACTGAGAATTGTTAATATCTGAGTTAGATGTTTTATTATACATCTAGGATAAATTAGTTCTCTATACTCTAAGAAATAGAAATCAAGGATGTTAGAATTCCATGTTTGTTATTTAAAAAAATAGATCCAGAATGACTTTTTGCAGAAATTTTAAATCCTCAGTTTTTTGCTTCATCTAATTAAAGATGTATCTTTGCCTCTTTAATTTATACAGAGAATATAAAGTCTACCTTCTCATCAGCAAATGGTTAAGGCAACTGATTATTTTATTTTTTAAAATTTTAAGTTCCAGGGTACATGTGCAGGATGTGCACGTTTGTTACACAGGTAAACATGTGCCATGGTGATATGCTGCACTTAGCAACTCATAACCTAGGTATTAAGTCCATCATGAATTAGCTACTTTTATCTGATGCTTTCCCCTCTTCTACCCCCTGACAGGCCCCAGGGTGTGTTGGTACCCTCTCTGTGTGTATGTGTTCACATTGTTCAGCTCCCGTTTATAAATAAAAACAGGCGATATTTGGTTTTCTGTTCCTGTGGTAGTTTGTGGAGCATAATGGCTTTCAGTTCCATTCATGTCCTTACAAAGGACATGATCTTCTTCCTTTTCATGGCTGCATAGTATTCTATGATGTATATGTGCTACATTATCTTTATCCAGCCTATCATTGATGAGCATTTGAGTTGATTCCATGTCTTTGTTATCGTGAATAGTGTTGCAATGAACATACCTACGCATGTATCTTTATAATACAAAGATTTACATTCCTTAGGGCATATACCCAGTAATGGGATTGCTGGATCAAATGGTATCTCTGATTCTAGGTCTTTGAGGGATTACCACACTGTCTTCTGCAGTGTTTGAACTAATTTACATTCCCACCAACAATGTAAAAGCATTCCTATTTCTCTGCAGCCTCACCAGCATCTGTTGTTTCTTGATTTCTTAATAATCACCATTTTAACTTATGTGTGATGGTATCTCATTGTGGTTTTTATTTGCATTTCTCTAATGATCAGTGATGTTGAGCTTTTTTTTTTTATATGTTTGTTGGCTGCATAAATATTTTCTTTTGAGAAGTGTCTGTTCCTGTCCTTTGCTCACTTTTTAATGGGGTTGGGTTTTTTCTTCCCTTGTACATTTGTTTAAGTTCCTTGTAGATTCTGGATATTAGACCTTCATCTAGACTATTAAGAAAGAAGAATCAAATGATAAAATAAAAAAAGATAAAGGGGATATCACCACTGACCCACAGAAATACAAATAACTGTCAGAGAATACTGTGAATACCTCTATAAAAACAAACCAGAAAATCTAGTAGAAATGGGTAAATTCCTGAACACATACACCATCCGAAGACAGAGCCAGGAAAAAAGTTGAATCTCTGAATATAACAATAATGAGTTCTATAATTGAGGCAGTAATAAACAGTCTACCAACCAAAAAAAGCCCAGTACCAGATGTATTTACAGTTGAATTCTACCAGAGGTACAATAAAAGCTAGTTCTATTTCTTTTGAGACTATTCCAAACAAATGAAAGGAGGAACTTCTCCCAAACTCATTTAATGATGCCAGGATCATCTGATACCAAAACCTGGCAGATATACAACAAAAAAAGAAAACTTAAGGGAAATATCCTTGATGAACATAGATGCAAAAATCCTCAATAAAATACTGGAAAACCAAATCCAGCAGCACATCTAAAAGCTTATCCTGTATGATCAAGTTGGCTTCATCCCTGGTATGCAAGGCTGGTTCAACATATGTAAATAAATAAACATAATTCACAACATAAATAGAACTAAAGACAAAATCCATATAATTATCTCAATAGATGCAGAAAAGGCCTTAGATAAAATTCAACATTGCTTTATGTTAAAAACTCTCAATAAAGTAGGTATTGAAAGAACACACCTCAAAATAACAAGAGTCGTTTATGACAAACTCACAGCCAATATCATAATGAATGGGCAAAAGCTGGAAGCATTCCCCTTGAAAACCGGCATAAAACAAGGTTGCCCGCTCTCACAACTCCAATTCAACATAGCACTGAGTATTCTTTTAAAGGACAATATAGAGATTATTTGCTGTCTAGATTTTATTGGGTACTCAGTCTCTCAATTGCTATCTCCAAATGCCTTTCAAAAACACTGCTTAGAGAACTAGTATTTGTAGAGAATTATCTGAAAGATTGTATCCAAATATTTTCCCTGATCCTCTAAAAACCTATTGTTAGATTAATCTAAGTCATGTAAAGCTAACAATTGGCTTGATTCCTATTGACCTCTCATTTAACTACTTTGGCTGAACATTACTTTAAAGCAATGTCTTATGCTTACATATGCCTATTATGACATTATAAAATAAAGTTATAAAAGTTGCCATTGTGTTATTTACAAAGATGCAAATAAAGATATATTTAGTACAACACATGTGTTGCTCTGTCAATACTCATAAAAATGCTTTACACTTGTCTTTGCATTATAAATAATGTATTCTTCACCAATTGCTGTGTTTATATATAATTAACTTTTTAAAATTTGAAAATGCCATGTTTATGAATGGAATCACTTACTTAAAATCTTTATATTTGCTTAACATTTTAAAAATTGAGACATAATTCATATACCATAATATTCACCATTTAAAAATGTATAGTTTCATGGTTTTTAACCTACTGAAAACTTGAATATATATCTGCAGGAAACTTTTGAAAGGTATAAAGACATTTTAGTACCATAATTCATATGGTAATTTGATGTATGCACCTATCTCATTTTTGAAGACATATTTTTCCATGATCTCAGTTTCTTAATTATTTTAAAGTTATATCAGTTTGATATATCCTATGAATTTTAAAACCATCTTATATGACAGCAAACTTAAGAAGACATTTTCACACTTGCAATGAAAAAGTTTGATTTTTAACAATTTAAACTCTTCTACAGTGATATCTGATGCTGTTTTGATATTACATTCATTTTAATATGCTCAGACAAAATGTCCTTATTTATTTGGTCATTATTTCAGTAAATATTGCTTGAGTAACAAACCACAAATTATGTTATGTAATGGAATGCAAAGTTAGAATGTATACAATTCTCAGATCTTGACACTTTTATATTAGTTAAACCAACACACATGCATATAACACTTGAAGTAAACGTGGATGATACAGTCATAGAATCCTGGAAAAGATTACTACTAGAATAGAGCAGTAAAATATTTAGTTATATTCTATATATTATTTCAGAGGTTAGATACATATCACATTTGGTTCACTATTTTATCTAAAATGAATGTGTATGTAAGACACATTAAGCCACTAGAAATTTACTTTATTGCATTAGATACATTTTATATATTCAAATTATCTTACTAATAAATTCTATACTTTTTTATATTGGTAATCTTAATAGAAAAAATATATACATTTTGGCATTTTGATATTTTTATTTTAAATTTACAAAATTATAGCAAAGGTAATACAGTGAGTTCCTGTGTACCCCACATTCAGCTGCATTTATTTTTAACATCTTTCATTATTATGTTACACTTGTCACAATTAATTTAAATATTGATAAATTCTTATTAACAAAAGAACATGCATTATTTAGAACTTTAGTTTTTCCCTAATCTCTTTTTCTGTTCCAATATCCACTGAGGATTCCACATTACATGTATTATTGATGTTTTCATAGAGTTCTTTTGACTGTGACAATTTCTTTGACATTCCTTGTTTCTGATGACTTTGAGAGTTTTGAGAAGTATTAAGTATTTTGTGGAATAATTCCAAAATGGGATTTATCTTTTTTTTTTTTTTTTTTTTTTTTGGTATTTTATCAGACTAGGACAAGAGATTTGGGGGAGATTTTTGAAATCACAGAAGTAAATTGCAATATTTATTTAATCATAACCAGGGTTTTCAATATGACATAATCATGATGTAAACCTTAATCACCTGGCTTAGGTAGTGCTTATCAGGTTTCAGCACCATAAATTAACTCAGTTTTCTTTTGTTTCTCATTCTCCATTCTGTACTCTTTGGAGGGAAGTCACCATGTACAGACTACACTAACTGAGTGAGGAGATATGTTCCTATTTTTAATGGTGAAGTATCTAATTTAAATCTAACCAGGATCATGATTACTGGATCATATAGGAAGATTATCTTTAGTTTCCAAAAAACCACCAAATTGTTTTACAAAGTGGCTGTACCATTATTTTATTTTGTTATTGCAATAGCTTTAGAAGCATAACTTTTTTTTTTTTTAATGTGAATGAATTGTATAGTGGTGAGGGCTGGGATTTTACCATACCCATCACCCAAGTGATGTATGTTGTACCCAATAGATAGTTTTTAATCCATCACTCCCAATATCCTCCCCTATTCTGAGTTTCCAATGTCTACTCTGAATGCCTTTGCAGACCCATAGCTTAGCTCCCACTTATAAGTGAAAACATGCAGTGTTTGGTTTTTCATTCCTGAGTTGCATCACATAGGATAATGGCCTTCAGCCCCATCAAAGTTGCTGCAGATAACATTATTTCATTCTTTTTCGTGGCTACATAGTATTCCATGATATATGCACAGAGACTGAGAGTTCCTCTTGCTCTGGATCCTTATCAACAGTTAATATTTTCATTATACTAATAATTTGATTATTGATTATATTTGATTATACTATATATCAGTAGTATAATCAATATATACTATATATATATTGATTTTGGTTATACTAATAGATGTGTCATAGTACCTCATAGTTATTTTAATTTGTAGTACACAAATGGAAAATTATATTGAGCATCTTTTAATATGATTATTGCCAATCTGCATATCATTTTGGTCAGGTATCAGTTTGGACCCTTTACCCAATTTTTAATTGGGTTGTTTGTTTTAATATTGTTGAGTTTTAAGTGTGCTCTGTTTGGATAGAAATCCTCTATCAGATGTGTATGTTGCCAATTTTTAATTCCAGTCTGCAGTTTGTCTTTTTATTCTCTTAATAGTATGTTTTATAGAATAGTCTTTAATTTTAATGAAGCCAAATAGTAATTGGGTTCTTCTATGAATAATATTATTGTTGTTATTTCTTAAAAGGTATTACCAAGCTCAAGGTCATGTATATTTTCTCCTGTGCTTTCTTCTTAATTTTTTTAGTTGTGCATTTTCATTTTGGTCTAAATTTATTTTGAGTCAATTTTTGTCTAAGGTCTAAGGTCTGTATCTAGATTCACATTTTGGGATGTAGGTTTTTAACTCTTTCAGCCACTGTTCTTTTGTTTATTGAAATGTCTTTACACTGTTGTCAAAAAATTAGTTTATCATATTTTTCTTGCTTATTTCTAACTTCCATATTTTAGATCTTTGGTCAATGTGTCTGTTATTTTACCAATACCAGTCTTTCTTGATTGCTATAGCCTTATAGGGAGTCTTGAAACAGATAGTGAGAGACCTCTAACATTGTACTGCTTCTTCATTATTGTTTTGGCTACTCTATTGTAACATTGAATAAGAATGGTGAGAGACAACCCTGTTACTTTTTCTATATTTTTATCAGTATTTTAACTTCTGGAGTACATGTGCAGAATGTGCAGGTTTGTAACATAGGTAAACGTGTACCACGGTGGTTTGTTGCATCTATTATCCCATCCCCTAGATATTAAACCCTGCATGTATTAACTATTTTTCCTGATTCTCTACCCACCCTCCTGCTCTTCCTCAACAGGCTGTACACTGTTCTCCTCCCTGTTTTGCATGTGTTCTTATTGTTCAGCTCCCACTTGTGAGAACATGCTGTGTTTGGTTTTCTGTTCCTGTGTTAGTTTACTGAGGAAAATGGCTTCCAGCTTCATCCATGTCTCTTTAAAAGATATGATGTCATTCCTTTTTATGGATGCATAGTATTCCATGGTGTATATGTACCATATTTTTTAATCCAGTCTATCACTGATGAGCATTTAGGTTGATTTCATGTCTTTGCTATTGTTTTAGTGAATATACATGTGCATGTATATTTATAACAGAATAATTTCAATGTTTTAGGATATAGACCCAGTAATGGGATTGCTGCATCAAATGGTATTTCTGGTTCTAAATCTTTGAGAAATTACCACACTGTCTTCCACAATGTTTGAACTAATTACATTCCCACCAACAGTGTAAAAGCATTCCTATTTCTCCACAAGTTTGTCAGCATTGTTGTTTCTTGACTTCTTAATCATTACCATTCTCACTGGCAAGAGATAGTATCTCATTGTGGTTTTGATTTGCATTTCTCTAATGATCAGTGATGTTGAGCTTTTTTTCATGTTTGTTGGCTGCATGGCATGTATGTCTTATTTTGAGAAGTGTCTGTTCACTTCCTTGCCCACTTTTTAAGGCAGTTTGTTTTTACCTTGTAAATTTGCTTAAGTTTCTTATACATTTTGGATATTAGACTTTTATCAGATGGTTAGATTGCAAAATGTTCTCCTATTCTGTAACTTGTCTGTTTTCTCTGATGATAGTTTCTTTTGCTGTGCAGAAGCTCTTCAGTTTAATTAGATCCCACTTGTCAACTTTTACTTCTGTTGCAAATGCTTTTGGTGATTTCATTATAAAATATTTGCCCATGCCTATATCATGAATGATATTTTTCAGATTTTCTTCTAAGGTTTTTATAGTTTTGGGTTTTACATTTAAGTCTGTAATCCATCTTGAGTTCATTTTTGTGTAAGGTGTAAGGAAGGTCCAGTTTCAATTTTCTGCAGATGGCTAGCCAGTTCTCCAAGCACCGTTTATTGAATAGGGAATCAAGTCCCCATTGCTTGTTTTTGTCAGATTTGCCAAAGGTCAGGTGATTGTAGATGTGTGGTTTTATTTTTGAGTTATCTGTTGTGTTCCATTGGTCTATGTGCCTGTTTTTGTAACAGTACCATGCTGGTTTGCTTACTGTAGCCTTGTAGTATAAAGTCCAGTAGCCTGATGCCTCCAGCCTTCTTCTTTTTGCTTAGGACTGTCTTAGTAATATGAGCTCTTTTTTGGTTCTATATGAATTTCAAAATCATTTCTTTTTTCTAATTCTGGAAAGAATGTAAATGGTAGTTTAATGGGAATAGCACTGAATCTTTACATTGCTTTGGATAATATGGCCATTTTCACAATATTTATTCTTTCTATCCAGGAGCGTGAAATGCTTTTCTAATTGTTTGTGTCCTCTCTGATTTCCTTGAGGAGTGGTTTGTAGTTCTCCTTGAAGAGGTACTTCCTACCCCTTGTTAGCTCTATTCCTAGGTATTTTATTCTCTTTTTGGCCATTGTGAATAGGAGTTCATTCATTATTTGGGTCGCTGCTTTCCTGTTGATGTATAGAAATGTTTGTGACTTTTGCACATTGATTTTGTATCCTGAGACTTTATTGAAGTTACTTATCAGTGTCAGAAGCTTTTGGACTGAGTTGATAGTGTTTTCTAGATATAGGATCATCTCATCTGCAAACAAAGATAATTTGACTTCCTCTCTTTCTATTTGAATAGGTTTATTTCTTTCTCTTGCATAATTGCCCTGGCCAGAACTTTCAATACTATATTGAATAAGAGTAGTGAGAGAGGGCATGCTTGTCTTGTGCTAGTTTTCAGCAGGAATGCTTCCAGCTTTTGCCCATTCATTATGATATGGGCTGTGGATTTGTCATAAATGGCTGTTATTATTTTGAGGTGTGTTCCTTCAATACCTATTTTATTGAGAGTTGTTAACATTAAGGGATGTTGAATTTTATTGAAGGACTTTTTGGTGTCTATTGAGATAATTGCGGTTTTTGTCTTTAGTTCTGTTTATGTGATAAATTATGTTTATTGATTTGCATATGTTGAACCAGCCCTGCATCCCAGGTATGAAACCAGCTTGATCATGGTGGATAAGTTGTTTGATGTGCTGCTGGATTTGGTTTGATAGTATTTTATTTTTTATTTATTTTTTGAGATGGAGTTTTGATCTTGTCACCTAGGCTGGAGTGCAACAACATGATCGCAGCTCACTGCAACCTCCGCCTCCCAGGTTCAAGAGATTCTTCTGCCTCAGCCTCCTGAGTAGCTGGGATTACAGGCATGCACCATCATCCCCAACACATTTGTGTATTTTTAGTAGAGACAAGATTTCTCCACATCGGTCAGGCTGGTCTCAAACTCCTGACCTTGTGATCTGCCCACCTCAGCCTCCCAAAGTGCTAGAATTACAGATGTAAGCCACTGTGCCCAGTGATAGTATTTTATTAAGGATTTTTGCATCTATGTTCATCAGGGATATGTGCCTGAGATTTTCTTTTTTTGTTGTATCTAGTGGGAAAGTATAATTCTACCTGAAAGTATATTTCTAGATATTCTTTATCAGATTGAAGACATCCCTTTATATGTCTAATTTTCTAATAGTTTTTTTTTACCTTAATTAAAAAAAATTTTAATATGTATAAGTACACAGTAGGTGTATATATTTGTGGGGTACATGAAGTATTTTGATGAAGGCATATAATCTATAATATATCAGGGTAAACTGAGTATCTGTCATCTCCAACATTCATTATTTCTTTGTATTATGAACATTCCAAGTGTACTCTCTTAGTCATTCTAAAATGTACTAATTATTGCTGCCTGTAGTCACCTTGTTACGCTGTCAAATACTAGATCTTACTCATAGTATCTAACTATATTTTTTCACCCATTAACATCCCTCACTTCCTCCACCTCCCCACTACCCTCTCCAGTGTCTGGGTGCCATCATTTTACTTTCCATCTCCATGAGTTCGATAATTTTAATTTTTGGTTCTCACGGATGACTGAGAACATGTGGAGTTTGTCTTTTCAGGCCTAGCTTATTTCACTTAGTGTAATATCCTCCAGTTCTATCCCTGTTGTTGCAAATTACAGAATCTCATTCCTTTTTATGGATAAAGAGAACTCCATTGTATATATATATATCACATTTTCTTAAGCCATTCATGTGTTGATGGACATTTAGATTGATTCCAAGTCTTGGCTACTATGCACAGTGCTGCAATAAATATGGAAGTGCAAATATCTCTTTGATATACCGATTCTCATTCTTTGGGATATGTATCTAGCAGTGGAATTGCTGGATCATATGATATTTCCATTTTTAAGTTTTTGAGAAATCTCCAAACTGTTCTCCATAGTGGTTGTACTAGTTTACATTCCTGCCAACAGTGTATGAGAGTTCCCCTTTCTCCACAACCTCACCAGCATTAGTTATTGCCTTTTAAATAAAAGCCACTTTTACTGGGATGAGATGATATTTAATTGTAGTTTTGATTTGCATTTCTCTGATAATCAATGATGTTGAGCACACTTTTGTATAGCTGTTTGCCTTTTATGTGTCTTCTTTCGGGAAATGTCTATTGAAATCTTTTGCCCATTTTAAATCATATTATTAAATATTTTCCTATTGAATTGTTTGAGCTTTTTTTTTTATTGTACTTTAAGTTCTGGGGTACATGTGCAGATCTTGCAGGACTGTTGCATAGGTGCACATATGCCATGGTGGTTTGCTGTCTTCATCCCCCCATCACCTACTCAGGCATTTCTCCCAATGTTATCCCTCCCCAACTTCCCCAAACTCATCTGTCCCTCCCCTAGACCCCCACCCCCCAACAGACCGCAGTGTGTGATGTTCTCCATATCAAAACAGAGATATAGACCAATGGAACAGAACAGAGGACCCAGAAGGAATGCCACACATCTACAGCCATCTGATCTTTGACAAACCTGACAAAAACAAGCAATGGGGAAAGCATTCTCTATTTAATAAATGGTGTTGGGAAAACTGGCTAGCCATGTGCAGAAAACTGAAAGTGGACCCCTTCCTGACACCTTACACTAAAATTAACTCCAGATGGATTAAAGATTTAAACCTAAGACCTAACACCATAAACACCCTAGAAAAAAACCTAGGCAAAACCATTCAGGACATAGGTATAGGCAAGGACTTCATGACTAAAACACCAAAAGCAATGGCGCCAAAAGCCAAAATAGACAAATAGGCTCTAATTAAACTTAAGAGTTTCTTCACAGCAAAAGAAACAATCATCAGAGTGAACCTGCAACCAACAGAATGGGAAAAAGTTTTTGCACTCTACCCACCTGACAAGGAGCTAATATCCAGAATCTACAAGGAACTAAAGCAGATTTACAAGAAAAAAACAAACCCATTCAAAAGTGGGTGAAGGATATGAACAGACACTTTTCAAAAGAAGACATTTTTGAGGCCAACAAACATATGAAAAAGTGCTCATCATCACTGGTCATTAGAGAAATGCAAATCAAAACCACATTGAGATACCATCTCATGCCAATTAGAATGGAGATCATTAAAACATCTGGAGACAACAGATGCTGGAGAGGATATGGAGAAATAGGGACACTTTTACACTGTTGATGGGAGTGTAATTTAGTTCAACCATTGTGGAAGACAGTGTGGTGATTCCTCCAGCATCTAGAAATAGAAATTCCATATGATCCAGCAATCCCATTAGTGGGCATATACCCAAAGGAGTATAAATTATTCTATTATAAAGACACATGTACACGTATGTTCATTGTGGCACTGTTTACAATAGAAAAGAGCTGGAACCAACCCAAATGCATATCAATGATAGACTGGACAAGGAAAATGTGGCACATATACACCATGGAATACTATGCAGCCATAAAAAAGGATGAGTTCATGTCCTTTGTAGGGACATGGATGAATCTGGAAACCATCATTCTCAGCAAATTGACACAAGAATAGAAAACCAAACACTGCATGTTCTCACTCATAGGTGGGTGTTGAACAATGCAAATAGTTTTTTTTAAATCAGAAATGGTCATTGTATTTTGTCAAATGCTTTTCTCTGCATTAATTTACAAGATCACGTAATTTTTCTTTTTTTGGTTTCTTGATTGGTGAATTACAGTGATTAATTTCTGAAAGTTGAACCAGTCCTTTATATCTGGAGTAAATCCAACTTTTTTATGTTGTATAATTATTTTATACATTGTTGGATTTGATTTGCTTATATTTGGCTTAGGGTTTTTGTGTTCCCATCCACAGACATATTTCGTGTATAGTTTTTCTTTGACTTTATTTGGCTTTGGTATTGCTAATTAGAAACAAAGCTCAATAATTCTTTGGTAGCCTCTTGTGGAACATTTTATAATTGTTCTATAGAATCAGGAAGAGAGTACTTTGTAGTGAAAAGGAAGTCCTTTCCAGGGTAGGCTTTGCTGCTTGCTATCTAATTTTGCATATTTACCTAACATCTCTAATGGTTATTTTTTAATGGCAATAATAAAATGTACCTTGGTGTGTTCTAATTAGGGATATATTTATATATGTAAAACATCTATATAATTATATACTATTGTATATACAGTGTTTAATGAAAAATCACTATTTTTTTTTAATCCTTCATGTGACATGGAAGAAACTGGAGGCATGCTAGTTACTATACTGTAACTTGAACATTTTAACATATTAATGCAATGCTAAACTGGGTACTTAAGAGTAGTGGAAGATTCTAAGCTTAGTTGAAATTGTCCCCAATTACAGAACACTAAGACTGCTAGTGCTATAGAAAACGTTAGAATAACTTCCATTTTATTCATATATACATAAACATATGTTTTAAGTTTCCAATATGTTTCTTAACTGCAATGAAATTTAAGATCTTGATTTTTCAATGCAAATATTAAGACATTTAATAATTATATATTGTTGCCAAAACTTTCTAATCATTTGAGAAACCAGAAAATCTTTTCGGAGATGTAGCATAATTCAGTACTTTGCCAATGATAATTTCTATAAGGAGATATTCTTTTCAAAAGCAATAATTTTGTAATATATGGTGAATTTAAAATAAATCAATAAATGTGCCTAGAGATCATTTAAATCTATTTAACTATAAGAAACTCAAATATATCATTTTTAAAGGTAAAATATTTTTTAAGTTAGAGAAATGTTACATATTATAGTAAATCATAATTAGTTTTCTAAATGTTATAGTTCTCCTGAGGAGTATAGAAATATTACTATTCAGAAACACTGTGTGAAATTTGGATCCATAATCATTTGTTATGTGTAAACAGCTTCTAGTGTTATCTTAAAAATCCCTTGCTCTGAGGGAATGCTAAATGGAAAATAGACTAAAAGATATTTTCCAAGATAAATGGTTGTAGACAAAATTGTTATGACAGAAGACTTATGCAGTGAATTTGATTTAGTGTTCTGCAGGGAGCTACAGAAGAGATTCTTCTCCTAAGGTAGCTAAGAACTCTGTGTTGACAGCAGAGTTAGCTATTTATTTACAAAGGCACTAAGAATTTGGGAAGAAAATGAAAGTTTATGTAATTATACCAATCACATTTAAAGAATTTGTAATGCTAGATTTAAAAAAAAATTTCATGAAAGAAGAAGTTAATTATGTTCTTTTAATTATGTTTAATTTTACTTAGGGATATGGAATTAAATTTTTATCTTTTGAGTCATTGCTATTAAACATGCACACATGTGCAATTTTATTTATTTATGTCAAATCTTACTCTCTGAGGGTACCTTTCTCCCCTTTCTGCAAAGTCACATATTTAGATAATTTCTTATATCTAAAACTTATAGCCAGCTTTTTCCTATGAGGTAACTAAAGAGTTCAATCTCAGAGACACATTCAGTTTCTGATTTCTCAGCTGAGTCTCCCAGAAAGGATATCAATTAGTTACAAACGTCATGGTTATTTTTCAGTGTGGCCATCTGTCCACTTAGAACTTGAATGTGATGAAAAACTTATTTCACACATGCTGGCAAACAGCTGCCAGATGGCAACAAATTGTGATCACCGTGACCCAACCTAAATTTAAACAATAGAAGTAATAATAAAAATTGGTATATTGACACTTATAAATTTTACTTCAGAAGGAAGTGTGGGGATTATAGGCTTCTGACCAAAGTCAGTGGTAGAGCTCTATTCTTAGTTATATAGTTAAACATATGCTAACAAACTATAATCACCTTTGTGGTCCCCATTTTTCTAATTATAATAACTGTAATTATTTAATCTTCAAGAGCTGCAAATTCCTGATTTTTAATATATAATATTTAATAACATTGATTTCATAATTTAATATAATTACCATCTTTTGTCCTCAACTATAGAGCACTAAGACTAGGTAAACACAACAGAAATAATAAAACATTTTATATTTTTAAAACATCTATAACACAATATACTCTAAACTTTGGAAGAAGTAGAATAGACATTATTATTCATGTTGTGCAATAAAGAAAATGGCGTTTGGGAGAAGTTAATGAATTTGTCCTGCAATATTCATTTACTAATATAAGTGCAAGAGCAGGAGCATTAACTCAGGTATCACTCTAATCCCAATATACTTTTCAGTAAACCACCGTATATCTTAACTTTTTTTAAAAAAAAAAGCAGTAATGATAATAAGCTCATTTTTTACACTTCAGTAGAAATTTAGTATTTCTTGATGATGATGATGATAATGGTGACAACAATAATTTGTGCTTACTATGTTATTACTATGTTGAAGGGTATATTTATCACAATTTAATATAATGTTTAAAACATACTATGTACAGTGTGTTTGTTATTAAAATAGATAAATTTCAATAGATCATAAACAGAAAATTAAGTGAAATGTTATTTTCTACTATCAAGGGACTTAAATGCCTTTATGGTGAGGCCTTTGTTTTACTTAATCTGGGAATGTGTTTCATTGCTTCCTTGATGAGGTCAACTCTATTGTAATGTTGGTCTTCTAGTCACTCATACCAATAATAAAGTTATTCATCAGGAAACCAATCACTTCAGCAAGCTCGCAATTTAACTCAAGGTTCAAAAATAAGAGGACACAAGTTTCATGTATTCTGGTTAATGGATTCCATTCAATTCAGCCATGAGCGCAAATATAGCAGCAGGAAAATGTACATTTGCAAGTACATAATTTTTTACTGTGAATAGGACTCCTCTCTGGGTGATATAAAAATGTCTTCTACACTAACATTTCCTAGAGACTGCAGGTTCGTTAAAGCTCTTTTAACAACAACTAAACCCAAGCCTCTCCTTATTACTTGGAACAACTCAAAAGAAACTCCTCTTCCAATGTTAACCAAAAATAATACTTCAGAATTGTAATTGTTCATTTGAAGTTACCATAATTTGTGCAAATGGAAGTGGTGGCATCATATATCTGTCTCAGTCTCACACTCAGTTTCAGTTTGTGTTATGACAACTCTAATTTTGGCTTATCTCACTCTTTCAGTGACAAGAATATAAATATCCCAGCCCAGCAGTCTTCATCAAATTCTCAAAATAGTTTTTCTCTGAATGTGCCCCTTGAATTATCTTGCTCTATTTACACTATATAATCTGATAAAATTTTCTTTTTCAATAAAGTATGTTTGTCTTCTAATCAATACAGGCTTATTTATTATTCATCTATATGTGTTCAATCAGTTGACAGAGTTTCTTGCCAAATAGTATGGGCCGAGTTTAGATCAAAAGTATGTTATTGATCGCTTACAATACTCCAGATGCAGAGGGGAAAAAAACATGAGTACTTTTTTACAACTTAGAAAATGTTGTGTCTATTAAGGAAGAAATATTGACATGTTGATATGTTCTCCACTAAGATTGAGGCATACATGAGTAAGCAATAATACAAAAAAGGAGTGTGTAGGCAAGATTTTCAAGGACAAGTAAAACCTGAAATCGGTCATAAAAGATAAGTAATAATCATAAAAATGAACAAAAATATTTAATGGAGTTCTAGAAAGAAGAAATGCATAATAAAAGGCATAGAAGTATAAGATAACAAGTTGTATGCGAGGAAGGGCAATTTGTGCTGTGGGGAAAGGTAGGTGTCAAACAATAGTAAAATGAAATCTTAAGAAAGATAGTTGTTGATTGCATATTAAAACTTTGGGAATTGTGTAAACAATGGGACACCAGTGAACAATCTTTAGCAGAGGACATGGAGAGTCAAAGTTGTACTTTAAGCTTTCTGATTGCTAGTTCAAATGATTTATTCAAGGAAGGAAAAACTGAAGTAAAAAAAAAATGTTTGCAATTTTTCAAATCTGGTTCTTGTGTAAGGTAAGTCATTGAAAACTTGGAGGGAGAGTGAGAATTTTTTAAAACATTCAAAAGATGTATTTTAAATATAAATGTTTGTTTTTGCTTTTGTTAAAATACAGTATCCTTTTACAGTCTGTAACTGATGATTTTTAATGCTACATCCCTTCAATATTCCTTATTTCTCTCATGTCATCCTGAGTTTGACTTTTTATGCCTTAATTTTATCTGCTCTTAGGCCTATTGTCCTTAAAATTTAAGATCTTTTGTTGTTTTTTGACATCATCTATCGCAAAATGACTGGGGACTAGGTTAGTTTTCTCTTCCCCCTTTTGAAATAACCCAAACACTGAGAAATAGAAAAAAGAATGCCAACTACAACTGTGTATAATTTCAGGCGATTGCAATTCTGAAGGAATGATATGAGGATGGACTTTCTAAAGGTATATTACCTAAGAAGTACAGGACAGCAACAGTAGAAGACATCTAAGACTACTGATCTCACATAAAGCAGGGAGACCAAATTATACAAAACGGTGGTAAATTCTGAAAAGAAACACAAAGATAAACAGACCAAAAAAAAAATCTACCCATCTAACTAATCTATCTATCTAGGAGAGAGACAGAGAAAGAAAGGAAGAGGGAGAGAGAGGATGGGGGTCACAGAAATAAGAAGTGGTAACTTGACTGGGGTAGATAACAGGAAGTTGAGCATCTTTCTCTGTGCTTAGTTGCAATCCAAGTATCTATTTTGGTGATGTGTCTGTTAAAATCCTTTTACATGTTTTTGCAGATTTAAAGCTAAGCATTTCATGATATTTTAAAAATAACATGGCTATTTGCTAGAGTTTGTACATATGTGTCTACATATATATATGTGTGTGTGTGTGTATATGAATATATATGTGACCTGATTCCAATAATCTCTCTGAACTCATTGATTATACATTTACACATTTACAATTTTTATTTTTTTACCTAAAAAATGGTACTTTGTGCTCCAAAGGAAAAAGGCTTTTTTTCTTCTTTTTTAAACTGGATGCATTTAATTCCTATATTTACTGGCTGACTATAAATTGTAAATTTCTTTTTCTTGCCTTAGTGCACTAACTGCTTGCTAGAACTTTCAGTACAATGTTGAATAAAGGGGAGGAATACAAATATCTTTAGTCTTTTTTCTGATCTTAGAGGGAGATTTGCAGTCTTTCACATTAAGGTTTTCACACTTGTGACATTTAAAAAGACTATATATTCAGCTCTTGGTAGTAAAGTGTTCTATAAATGTCTTTTAGGTCCAATTGGTTAATGGTGGTGTTTAATTCTTCTATTAATAATTTCTTGTTTATTTTTTCTGTTACTATTAAAAGAGGATAAATATACAATCTATTGTAGATTAGATTTGATTGTTTCTCTTGAAAGTCTATCAGTTTTTACCTCATATTATATCTCTGTTCTTAGATGCCTAAACGTTTAGGATTACTATGTACTTTTAATGTTTTAACACTTTCATCATTAAGAGAGAGCTTTTTTATTCCTCATAATTTTCTTTGTTGTGAAATTTAATCCTATATTTGTATAATTTGTATTTATTTTGTTTAGTGTTAGCAGGGAACATATTAATTTATTTTATATCATAATTAAAATATTTAAATTAAATATTTTAAATATTAACATTAATTTAAATATTTTAATTATATAAAATAAATTTTATTATAATATAAAATAAAGTAAATTATTCCTTTACTTTTATTCTATGTGTTTGTGTTTTAATTTCAAGTCTATTTTTTATACATAGTATATTACTGGGCCTTGTTATTTTTTTCAGTCTGACAATATTAGCTGTTTAATTGGGGTGTTTAGGCCATTTATAGTTAATGTGACTATTGATATGGTTATACTTAATTCTAACTTTGTGCTATTTATTTTTAGTTTGTTCCAGCTCTTTCTTATTTTCTTTTCTCTCTTTTTCTATATCTTTTTTATTATTTCCTATGATTTTAAAAAAGTTTTGGGGCATATTTGCTAAAAGTCTTTGTTTTTCTAGAGTTGTGGTTTCTTTACAGGTTATGGTACACTTCTTTAATATATCACAGTCTCTCTTCAAGGAATATTGTGCCATGCCACATTGCATGTAGTATAAACACCTTAAGATAGCACACCTTTATTTCTCTCCATGTACCCTTTCTCCATATATAAGCTTATATATAAATTCAACATCCTACTGAATACTTTTTTAAATTATCAAATAAAGTTTAAATCAACTTATATTTTAAATAGATTTAAACAGTAAGAAGAAAAGATTACATCTTAATCTCTGTGGTTACCATTTCAAGTACTCTTTATTTCCGCCGGTATTTTTTTTCTGCCTGAAAACCTTTTTTTTTTTTTTTTTTGAGACAGAGTTTCGCTCTTGTTGCCCAGGCTGGAGTGAAATGGCGCAATTTTGGCTAACAGAAACCTCCACCTCCCAGGGTAAAAGAGATTCTCCTGCCTTAGCCTCCTGAGTAGCTGGGATTATAGGCATGTGCCACCTCACCTGGCCTCTGCCTGGAAAACTTGAAGGGTCTTTGAAGGGTGAATCTGCTAGTTGTTGGGCTGCCAGGTTGTCAGTGTGATAAATTAGGACAATGAGCCAAATTGAAAGTAACAATCAAGATTTTTTTTACTCACTGCAACAGTATAAATAAGAGGCAAAAGAGAGCTGGCTCCCAAGTGTTCCATTTTTCCATAAGAAATGGCACCAGACAAGAATCCTATGCCATGCAATCCAAGTGGAAGAAATTACTTTGCTATTGGAAAGACCCAAACAAAGTGTTCCTAGCTCTAGTTGGACCTGTAGGTCCAGAAGGAGTCAGGGGAAGGGAGAAGTGCTTGGAGTGGAAAAGTACTGAGTCAAGGTAGAGAAAAATTCCTTATCCAAGGCTCTTCCCATAAGGAGGTCTTGGGAGAGCTGCCTAAAGAGTGCCTTAGCAGAGGTCCCTGATAAGGAATCTTCTGAGGTGAGATGTGCTATATGTGCATGGCTACCTCAGGTGACCTGAGTACATAACTGCAACTTCCTTTAGAAATGGCGATGCATTGACTATATGCCATGTCTTGTGAGTAAAAGACAGCTTTCCCATAGTAAGCCTACCAGACAAAGCCTTTTAATTGCCTGTATCAAAATGGAAAGATCACACATAGGATTTTGTTGTGAAGCCAGATTCTTTACTTGAGATAAAATCAGCCTTCACATGATTGAAAAAGTCTTGATTTCATCTTCTTTTTAAAAAGATATTTCATGAGACATATAATTTTAGGTTTACTATTTTTTCAGTACTATTAAGTAATTGCTCTACTGTTTTCTCACCTGGCATCGTTTTTCATGAGAAAAATGCTGTTATCTTTATGTTTGTTCCTCTGTATGTAATATACACATGTTCTCTAGCTGCTTTTAAAATATTCATCAATGATTTGAAAATGTTTGATTATTATTTACTCTGGTGTATTTTTATTCATATTTTTTGTGCTTGAGTTTCATTGACTTAATTCTTAGAGTCTAAAATTTTCTATGAATTTGAAAAAAGTTCAGCATTATTTCTTTAATATTTTTGATTTTATTTCTCTCTTCTTTCCTTTGGGGATGCCAATTAAATTTATATCAGATCACTTGAAGATGTACCGCAGGTTATTAAGATTCTGTATTTTTTTCATTGTTTTAATTTGCATACTTCCTATTATAGGGTCTCCTCATTAACCTTTTCTTCTTCAATGCCTAATCAACTGTCAATCTCATTCCTTATAGTTTTTATCTTACATATAGTTTTCATTTCTTGAATAAAATATGCTTATTTTTATAGATTCCAGGTCATTAATTTTTATATTATGGAATACAGTTATAATAATTCCAACTCAGTTCTGGGCTGCTTTGAATCATTTTTCTTCTTAATTATGGTTTATATTTTTCTACTTCTTTATATACGAACAATTTTTTATTAAACGGAAGGTATGAATTTTACCTTATTGGATATTGACGATCTTCCCCATTCCCCTTCACTCCCGCCACACACACAATGAAGAATTGATGGCTCAAATCGTCAATAGTGTTGAGGTTTAGCAACTCTGTCCTAGGCTAAACACTATTTAGGGACTGCCATCCAAATCATAAAACGGATCTGAAGAAGTGATACTGCTTTCAAGGAAATTAACTATGTCCCAGAACAAAGTATGGGGACTGCCATGCTTCACTTTTTTCATTAAAGATATAGCAAAATCTTCAACAAGGGAAAGGATTGACCTTATTTTTTTATTTTTGGTTTTTAGCAACTTATGGCAGCTTAAAGTATGTTTTAAAATATAATCTATTTAATGTATATGTTTACTTTTATAAAAATAAGCAATTAATATAAATTACACCATCAGTAATATATTAGGCAGTGTCTCCGAAAAGCTTTTCGGTTACTAAGTTCACTGGATATCTCATATTGAACTTAACTGAGTTATTTTTCTTTTACAGAAAGACATTTCCAAATTTGCTGACATCTTTACTGGTGATAACTCACTGTCGGTAGATGCTGTCTAGCAGATTTCTTTTTAAATAACAAACAATGTGTACTTCTAAGCTAATTGAGACAGTAAAAAGAGTTGAGCTACTTTTAAAAGATGAAGATGGGCCAGGTATGGTGGCTCACGCCTGTAATCCCAGCACTTTGGGAGGCCGAGGAAGGCAAACCACGAGGTCAGGAGTTTGAGACAAGCCTGGCCAAAGTGGCAAAACCCTGTCTTTATTAAAATTACAAAAATTAGCCGGGCATGGTGGCGCGTGCCTATAATCCCAGCTACTCAGGAGGCTGAGGCAGGAGAATAGCTTGAACCCAGGGGGCAGAGGTTGCAGTGCATGGAGATCACACCATTGTACTTCAGCCTGGGCAACATGGAGAGACTCTGTCTCAAAAAAAAAAAAAGAGATGAAGATTGTTGTATGGATAGAGCATTTTGAAAATGATTGTTTTTTAAAACATCTTATTTTCAAAAATAAGCTGTTTAAAATTTTGCATCAATGTGTCTGTGTGATTATCTTCTCTAGCTCTGATCACAATAGAAACCAACTATCAAAATAAATTTAACTTAAAATTAGATTTATATTTACTGTATCACAAGAAGTTAAATCAAAATTTTCAGAAATAATAATGTATCATATTATATTGTAATAAAATAATAATAATTTTTGAGAGTAAATATAAAATAATGATATTATAATATTTTCTTTATTCTTCAAGTACCATTTTGTGAGTGCAGTTTATTTTATTTTAGTTTAGTTTAGTTTAGTTTTGAGACATAGTCTCACTCTGTTGCCCAAGCTGGAGTGCAGTGGCATGATCTCAGCTCACTGCAACCTCCACCTCCCTGGTTCCAGCAACTCTCCTGCCTCAACCTCCCAAGTAGTGGGGTTACAGGCCTGCATTATGCCCAGGTAATTTTTGTATTTTTAGTAGAGACTGGGTTTTGCCATGTTGGCCAGGCTGGTCTGGAACTCCTGACCTCAGGTGATCCCCCCACCTCAGTCTCCCAAACTGCTGGAATTACAGGCATAAGCCACGGTGCCTGGCCTTATGAATGCATTTTAGAATACACATGCATTATTACTATAGACGTACATGTGACTTATATATATATATGTATATATCTTCATGCTGAAATTATATAAATGGCAACTCACTCATTTCTTTACTCATAAAGACATGAGAAGAAATAATGAAGATACTGCTTTATGAAACAAATCTGTTGGTTTCCTAAAAGAGGTAGAATTTCTCCTTTGAGAACTAGCAGTTTCAGGTTCTTACAGCTATCATAAATATAATTGGCCTTTTAAAATTGTCGCCAATTATCAGAAATATTTCATTTTTATAAAAAAATTTCCATTTAAAAAGAGTTAAGGCATATTTATTTTATACTTCTAATCTTCCTGTAAATTTATTTTGGTGTTCATGTAAAGTTATATAGTTTTGATAGAGACATTTTATTTGGAGAGGGCTATGTCTAGTAATAAGCCTGTAAAATGCTCAATAACTGTATTACTTGAAAAACAAGATTATTAATTTTTAAAATTATTCTTTTTTTTTTCCTTCTTGTATTTTATTTGAGATGTAGTCTTACTCTGTTGCCCAGGCTGGAGTGCAGTGGCATGATCTTAGCTCACTGCAGCTTCTGCCTCCTGGTTCCAGTGATTCTTCTGCCTCTGCCTCCTGGGTAGCTGAGATTACAGGTGCACACCACCACGCCTGGCTAAGTTTTGTATTATTAGCAGAGACAGAGTTTTGTCATGTTGGCCAGGCTAGTCTCACCAACTCCAGACTTCAGGTGATCCACCTGCCTCGGCCTCCCAAAGTGCTGGGATTACAGGTATGAGCCACCATTTCCAGCCAATTTATTAAATTATTCTTTAACCTCAATTATTATCATTACCAAATTATATATATAGGCATTATTAAATAGTGCTGATTTTCAATGTACCAATTCATATTCACTATTATATTTTTCTGTATAAAACAACTGACTCACATTTTGAAGAGTTTATTTTTTTAACATGTGTTAGGAAATAAAGCCAAAGCAGCAGATTTTAAATTTTTCTAATGTTTGAAGAGAACGTGAAGATATACTTAAATCATTTTAATGTATGCAGTTTTTCTGTTTCTTTAATTTTGCTTTATAGATTATTTCTATTATCATAAAGTAAGCACAGTTCTGTAATGGCATTATCAGAGCCCTCATATTGTGGAAGAGAAGCCTATTATATTTTCAATAACAAAACATATTGGAATGAACTCACCTGCTCTTAATGGGCTTTATAACTTAGAAGCATAAAAACAAAAGCAACTGTTTCAAGGAAGGTTCTAAGGCATATATCATTATGGGATTTGCAAACTCTACTGTAAGCAGTAACCTACTACCAAGAAGTTCACACCTAACCAGAAACAACTCATGCTTTCTCCAATTAAATTTAAACAAAACATAGCTTATTATTATATAAAATCAGATATGCATGAATCAAAACATGTGCCTGAAATATAAATTCATTTAAAATAATGGTATAAAAACAATGTTTTGCTATATTTTACTGTCTACTGACCAGTTTTGGATATCCTTGCATAAAATGTTAAAGGCAGATAAAATTTTAATCTTATCTTTTTAAATTTAGTTGTTTAATTTTATCTTTTTAATGTTTCTATCTCTTTCTCATAGTTAAGAAAACTATCCTAAAGAGATTAAGCCATTTCGGGGGAAAAAAAGACCACACAACTAGCTGGAGGAAAAAAAAGCCTTTCACTCAATTTTCATATCCCAATTAGTCTGTCTTTTAACTACTTCATCATACACTTTTGCAAACAAAACAATATATTTTAAATCCAGGATATCATTGGGATCACACAAGTCACATCTAAGTGTTGGTCATCCAAAACAAATAATTGGAAATCGTTTCTCAGGATTTCCCTGAATTCTTTCTTGTGTTAGCTTTAATACTATTATGCTACCCATCAAATAAGTTAATTTGCTATTATATTTTATTAATATTAAGTCACATAGGGTTAAATAAATTACAGATTGACATGATTGTAGGAAAAAGAACAGTTTCAACTAACCTATCTTGGGGCATGTTTGGTAACAGATGAGGACTTGGAGATATAGCAAAATCAAACAAACAAAAGAAAAAGTTTGGATCCTCGAAAAAAAAGGATGTGGGAAGAAGTCCAAGTTAACATAGTTTCACCAGATACCATGATTGAGACTAAGAATAAACAGGAGGACAAATCATGTGGATGACAAGTACATTGACTCAAAATGTAATAATCATTTCTAACCTCCACAGTTAGGCTAATGTCTCCTTTCTTTGTGTGTCTCTAAGTATACAATGCATATGTTTACCTATTGTATAACTTCTCTGCATTGGGTTGCATTTAAATAAAGGCATAAATACATAATTTGCATAACTGCTTCCTCAAATTTAAGATTCTTTTTTTTTAAGTGGCAAGAAAAATCTTTAGGTATATTGATGCATACAATTATCTAATATTAATCAGGAGAACAGAGAAAAATGTGAAATTATACATATGTGTGTTCTTCAGCCAATAGGCTCTCCTTATTTTCTTCCTGTCTCTTTGGCTTCTCCTGAAGTAATTTTTGCTAAATAATCCTCATCTTCTTATATCTTTATGTTGTGATCCCAAAAGACCCAGTCATCTTCTCTCTGAAGACTCACTTCTCAGGCCCCTGACTCAACGCAATTTCTTTAAATCCCATCTACACAAAGATGAGTCTTCTCATATTTACATCTGTTGAGCAAGTGACATCTAATATGTTTCACCAGGCATACAGATCTCAATTCCTTTTCCACTGCATCTTGTGTTGGAATTGCCAAGAAAAACACTGTGCAGTCCAGCACTGGTTAGAACAACTCTAACCACAAAGAGAAGACATTGGGCAAAATCATCTCCAATGATGGGCAAAAATCTATCTCCGGCAAGTTCCTTTTGGCAACCATTTTAGGCCAATTGGCCTGCAGGCATCATCTTGTGTTGCAGAAGAAGGATCCATCCCCTCTCCACAGAAGACAGATACAGCAGAAGGAGTATCCATGTGCCATAGGCCACACGTTTACGCAGGTCAAAGGAGTACACATGGAGTCTGAAACAAGGAAAAATGTCTCCACACAAGGTAATAAGTCCAGCATAGGCTATGAGGATACTTCATCTCTTGGTAAGAAAGTGTTATATGCAAAAGGGCAATTCCTTTTTTTTCTTTAATTTTAATTTTTATTTTTGAGATGGAATTTTGCTCTTGTTGCCAGGATGGAGTGCAATGGTGTGATCTCGGCTCACTGCAACCTCCGCGTCCTGGGTTCAAGCAATTCTCCAGCTTCAGCCTCCTGAGTAGCTGAGATTACAGGCATGCGCCACCACACCTGGCTAATTTTTGTATTGTTAATAGAGACAGGGTTTCTCCATGTTGGTCAGGCTGGTCTCCAATTCCCAACCTCAGTTGATCCACCCACCTCAGCCTCCAAATGTGCTGAGATTACAGGAGTGAGCCACTGCACCTGGCCTAAGGACAATTCTTTTATGGCCCACTGGGGGTCAAAAGACTGCATGCATAAGACTATCTTTCTCAACAGTAGCTCTATTCCCGACCTCTCAAGATCTCAAGACTCATAGGAACTTAATATAGTCCAAACCTAATTATCACCCTCCAAATGAGGCTCTGTTAATAATACTTCCAAACACAGTAAATGTTACCTTCATTAATCCTGTTACTTGAGCTTTGTAACTATAAAAAATACTTGCAGTAATCATTAACTCACCACATTTCTCCCATTCTTTACATTCCATTCGAAGATAGATCCTGTCTGCTCTACCCACTATACGCATCCTGTTGGCCTCCAGTTTTTATTTTCCCTGACAATATCACCTTGGTCCAAGCTATCATCATCTTTTATCTGGACCACTAAATTACCCTAACAACTTGACTTTCTGTTTTCACTCTACATTATCTTCATTCTGGACACATCCTAGAGTCTAAATTCTATGTATATCTTTCATTTTTTATATTATCCAGTCTATTCTGTACATAAAAATTACAGCCATTATTTTAGAATATTTAACTAGTTATCTCATATCTTCACTTAAAAGTTTTCAAAGGCTTTATATCATACTTATAATCCAAATTCTTTTTTTTTTTTTGAGACAGTCTTACTCTCTTGCCGGTGCTAGAGTGCAATGGCATTATCTCGGCTCACTGTAACCTCTGCCTCCCGGGTTTTAGTGATTCTTCCACCTCAGCCTCCCAAGTAGCTGGGATTATAGGCACCCAACATCATGCTTAGCTAATTTTTTTTTTTTTTGTACTTTTGTAGAGATGGGGTTTCACTGTGTTGGCCAGGCTGGTCTTGAACTCCTGACCTTAGGTGATCCACCCTCCTCGGCCTCCCAAAGTGCTGGGATTACAGGCGTGAGCCACTGCGCCCAGCCCCAAATTCTTACAGAGATCTACAGGCTCCTTGTAATTCCTTTGACATCATTTTTCACATATCTTTCTCACTGTAACCCACACTTTACTTCTTCTCAAAACAGCATGCTTGCTCTAGACTCCAGGACTTGACACTTTTTCCTTCTAACAGAAATGCTCTCCTAAAGAATCTTATGTTGCTTTGTCTCTGTTTTTTATCTGCTCAATTTTTACTACAGCAGAAGGCCTTATCTGAACATCCAATGTTGTATACTAAGCTGAACTATGTAATAATACAATTTTTATATATTTTGAATTTAGAGTCTATTTATCTATGGTAATTTCTACCCTCCATCTCTCTGTCATATGTTTTCATGGACTTTGCAGCACTTAATAACTATCTGATCTCATACTTAGTTTTTATGTATTTATCTGTTCACTCTATCTTCTACTAGATGGAAGCTGCACAATGATGAGACTTTGTTTCACTGCCTTTAAACAGCATCTAGCATAGGAAGCAATCAAGTAAATAATCAAATAAAATGTATTAAATATATAAATAAAGTCCCATTTTATAGATTAAAAAAAAACCTTTCATTTTATCAAGCAAAGATTGGAAGATCTGTGATAAAATCACTGATTTGTATGAACCCAGACCTTTTTTCTTCTAATTTTCCTGTTTGCCACATGTCTTTTTATTTAATTTTTTGTTATTACATATATTACTGTTTGAATATGGAGTTATTTTTTATTCTATAAAGAATATGGAGACATATGGCAACTCTGGCTATGAAGAGTTATGTATTTCCAGATTTTCTTAATGTACTACATGGTGTATGAAGCACACCATACTGCGACCTGGATAGAAAAAAGAAAAGCACATGTGTTCACAAGAATAAGCAGCTTCTTAGCATTTCCAAACCTGTGTGATCATAATAATCCGAATAAAGTTCTTAACCCAGAGAGTATCAAGTCATTGAGATAATATTTAAGAAAGCACTTAGTCAACCAGTAACACACACCCCTCTCTCTCTTTCATTTCTTAGCCTGTTTAGTTATTTCCAATGTGTTCTATATATATATGTATGTGTATATATATATAATTCTCTATAAAAAGAAATATATATATATATTTCTGTTAAAAACAAATATATATATATATACTCTATAAAAAGAATATAACTATGGTTTTATGATTAAACTCAAAATTTAAAGGAGCATATGAATTATGAGTGGTGGTTTATAGTAGTAAATAAAAATAACCTATGATTCAATCTTTTAACTTTAGATATATATCTACCTACTATAATCTTTAGTTTTGTTTAATTTTATCAAAGTATAACACGGGGTTTATTTTCTGTTACTAAATTGAAGAAGGAATAAACAAAAGAGATCACTAGGTAGTTCTAAAGAACTAACATATTTTGATTTACTAAGTCTGAGGCTGCATATATCACTTTAAAAAGGTAATGTTTTATATTTATATTCTTCATTAATGTTCAAGTGCCAGTTTTCTTTTTCTTGTTTAAAGTAAATTTTCCTCTAATAAAATTGGTGTTTTTCAAGCTTGTCCACTAATTGGACAAGTCCATATGAAGTTGGATGAAAGTCATAGTTTTAGGAAAAGAAATTTAAATAAAGAATTACAACACTATTTATAATATCACTACTATTTTAAGGCATTGTTAGAAAATTAGGTGTTGGTGCAAATAGCTTGCAAAATAATTGCTATTATTATTATGTATCCTCTTAAAAATAAAAATCCACAGTTACTCATTAGTAGTATACTGTATAATATTATGTATTCTGCCTTTATCTCCTTTTCTTTCAAATGTAACATTGTATTATAATACATCATCAGATCAATCATGTAAAGAGAATTAATTCTAACAAATATTATCAATATTTTTAGTCCAGGGTTTCTCAGCCTTGGCACTACTGATATTTGGGACCAGATAACTTCATGTTGTGTGATGCTACGCTGTGCCTTATGAGATATTTATCAGAATTCATATGCTCTAACCCATTACATGCCAGTAGCACCCTCTTGTGTGTCACAATCCAAAGGATTTCCCAGCATTGCCAATGTTCCCGGGGAAAAAAAAAATGTCCCCAACTGAGAATCATTCTTATATGTGTTTATTGCTCCTTTTTCAACTCTAACCACCTGTAATGTCCATAGAATAACTGTCAAGGGAAAATTAATGTCTACAAAATGACAAACTTATCCCCTTAGACAGGACTACAGAATGCTATTTTGGAAGAGAGACTCAGGCTATAAATCTGTGAAATGTCTGCTTTAAGTACTGTAAGTTAAAGCCTGATATGCCTTCCATTTCAAACGTATAGTGACACCGGAATAGTAAACTACGCTATAATGGAAACAAAACAAAACAAAACAAAACAAAACAAAAACAGTGGTCCTTACCCTCATGTAGGCTGTGAAGGAAAAGTGAAACAAAATTGCTATTTGTGCTGACTATAGCATTAAGTCCACAAAGACAAAAGAGTATATATAACTGCTAAAATAAGTTAACTCTGTACCATGGGCCACTTCCTTACTTTACTAATAACTAAATTTAAAATTTTATAAAAGGGAGATTAGTAATAGAAAAGTACTTTAAAATATGTCATCACAGTCTTAATATTGACTCTCATATTTTTCAGATTTTCCTATTATATGTTGACTAGCTAGTGGTAATTTATTTGTTTAGCAAATACTAAAAGAACTATACATTTTCAAGTTTTTCCCAATGCTATGATTTTCATAGATGTTTCATCTCTGATGCATTAGATGTGACTCATAGAACAAATACATAATCAACAATACTTTCTACACCAATAGCATTTGAAGTTCATATATTACTATATCTGTAACCAAAAAACAAATGGAGTTTAATGACTGACAGGTTTCATTTAGAATGACAAAAGATTGAAAAGAGCTTAGTCACTGTACATGCTAAATATCTGGGCATGTACACTGTACATGCTAAATATCTGGGCATGTAATAGAGTTTTAGGCACAAAGAATAACTCATTGATATATAAAATTTAGAAATGAAAAAAGTCCTCTGGGAGATGGGTAGCTGTGGATAGTATCTACAGAGGTGAAAATTTACTAAATTGATTACTTGCATTTGTGGTTTTCAGAAACTGATTTGAATAAAACAGATAAAAGCAGAGCTACTCTGGGGGAAGCATGACTAGGTGTGCTCACCAAGCTCTCTATTTTGTAATAGTCTATTATATCATATTACTCCTAAAATGCTTTTAAGATATCTCTCAACTATCACAGTATGGAGCTTGAATGTGTCTTTTGCCCACTTTTTAATAGGGTTTTTTGTTTTGTGCATGTTGTTTTGTTTAAGTTGCTTAGATTCCAGATATTTGACCTTTGCTGGATGAATAGTTTGCAAATATTTTCTCCCTTTCTGTTGGTTGTCTGTTTACTCTATTAATGGTTTCTTTTGCTCTACAGAAGCTCTTTAGTTTAATTAGGCAACATTTGTCAATTTTTGCTTTTGTTGCTATTGCTTTTGGCATCTTCATCATAAATTTTTTGCCAGGTACTATGTCTGGAAAGGTACTTTCTGGATCATCTTCTAGGGTTTTTATAATTTTAGGTTTTACATTTAAGTCTTTATTCCATATTGAATTGATCTACGTATATCATGTAAGAAAAGTGTCCAGTTTCAATCTGCATATGGCTAGCCAGTTATCCCGGCAGCATTTATTGACTAGGAAGTCCTTTCCCCATTACTCATTTTTGTCAACTATCAGATAGTTGTAGGTGTGCCACACTATTTCTGGGCTCTATATTATGTTTTATTGGTCTATGTGTCTGTTTTTGTACCAATACCCTGCTGTTTTGATTACTGTTGCCTTGTAGTGCAGTTTGAAGTCAGGTAATGTGATGACTCCAGATTGATTCTTTTTTAAAAAAATTTATTTATTATACTTTAAGTTCTGGGGTACATGCGCAGGTTTGTTACATAGGTATGAATGTGCCATGGTAGTGTTTTGCTGGTAGTGGACAGGGCATCCATTGCCCTGTCATCTACATTAGGTTTTCTCCTTATGCTATCCCTGCCCAATCCCCTTAGCCCCTGCTATTCCTCCCCTAGTCCCCACCCCCAGGGCCCCAGTGTGTGATGTTCCCCTCCCTGTGTCCATGTGTTCTTATTGTTCAATATTCACTTATGAGTGAGAACATGTGGGGTTTGGTTTTCTGTTCTTGTGTCAGTTTGCTGAGAATGATGATTTCCAGTTTCATCCATGTCCCTGGAAAGGACATGAACTCATTTTTTTAATGGCTGCATAGTATTCCATTGTGTATATGTGCAACATTTTTCTTATCCAGTCTATCATTGATGGGCATTTGGGTTGGTTCCAAGTCTTTGCTATTGTGAACAGTGCCACAATAAGCATATGTGTGCATGTATCCTTCTAGTAGAATGATTTATAATCCTTTGGGTATATACCCAGTAATGGGATTGCTGGGTCAAATGGTATTTTTATTTCTGGATCCTTGAGGAATCACTACATTGTCTTTCACAATGGTTGAATTAATTTACACTCCCACCAACAGTGTAAAAGTGTTCCTATTTCTCCACATCCTCTCCAGCATCTGTTGTCTCCTGATTTTTTAATCATGGCCATTCTAACTGGTGTGAGGTGGTATCTCAATGTGGTTTTGATTTGCATTTCCCTAATGACCAGTGATGATGAGCTTTTTTTTCCATATGTTTGTTGGCTGCTAAGTAACTTCATCAAAGTCTCAGGATAAAAAATCAATGTTCAAAAATTACAAGCATTCCTATACACCAATATAACTAACAAGAGATGTGAAGGATCTCTTCAAGGAGAACTACAAACCACTGCTTAAGGAAATAAGAGAGGAAACAAACAGATGGAAAAACATTCCCTGCTAATGTTCAGGAAGAATCACCATCGTCAAAATGGCTACACTACCAAAGTAATTTATAGATCCAATGCTATCCCCATCAAGCTACCATTGACCTACTTCACAGAACTGGAAAAAACCACCTTAAACTTCATATGGAATCAAAAAGCCCACATTGCCAAGACAAACCTAGGCGAAAAGAACAAAGCTGGAGGCATCACATTACCTGACTTCAAACTATACTACAAGGCTACAGTAATCAAAACAGCCTGGCACTGGTACAAAAACAGATATATAGACAAACAGACCAGAACAGGGGCCTTGGAACGAACACTATACAACTACAACCATCTGATCTTTGACAAACTGGACAAAAACAAGCAATGGGGAAAGGATTCCCTGTTTAGTAAATGGTGTTAGTAAAACTGGCTAGCCATATGCAGAAAGCTGAAACTGGATTCCTTACACCTTATACAAAAATTAACTCTAGATGGATTAAAGATTTAAACATAAGACCTAACACCATAAAAACTCTAGAAGAAAACTTAGGCAATACCATCCAGGACATAGCCATGGGCAAGGACTTCATCATTAAAACGCCAAAAGCAATGGCACCAAAAGCCAAAATAGACAATTGGGATCTAATTAAACTTAAGAACTTCTGCACAGCAAAAGAAACTATCAATAGAGTCAACTGGCAATCAACAAAATGGGAAAAAATTTTGCAATCTACCCATCAGATAAAGGGCTAATATCCAGAATCTACTGAAAACTTAAACAAATTTACAAGAAAAAAACAAACGAACAAAAAAACACATCAAAAAGTGGGGAAAGGATATGAACAAACACTTTTCGAAAGAAGACATTTATGAAGATTGATCCTTTTTGCTGAAGATTGTCTGGGCTCCTTGGGCTCTCTTTTGATTCTATACAAATTTTAAAATAGTCTTTTTCTAATTCTGTGAAGAATGCAATTAGTTTGAAAGCAATGGCATTGAGTCTATAATTGCTTTGGGCAGTATGGCCATTTAAAAATATTGATCTTTCCTGTTTATGAGTATAGAATGTTTTTCCATTTGGTTGTGTTATTTCTAATTTCTTTGAGCAATGTTTGTCATTCTTGTGGTTGAGATCTTTCACATCCCTGAGTAGCTGTATTACTAGGCATTTTATTCTTTTTGTGGCTGTTGTGAATGGGATTGTCTTCTTGATTTGACTGTCATATTGGGTATTGCTGGTGTACAAGAATGCTATTAATTTTTGTACATTGATTTTGTTTCTGAAACTTTGCTAAAATTGTTTATCAGCTCAAGAATCTTTGGGGCAGAGACTATAAAATTTTCTAGATATAGAATCATATCATCTACAAACAGTTGTGGTTTAACTTCCTCTCTTCCAATTTGGATACCTTTTATTTTTTCATTTTGCCTGATTGCTCTGGCCAGGACTTCTAATACTATGTTTAACTGGAGTTGTGAGACAGAATGTTCTTGTCTTGTTCTGATTTTTACGGGGAATGCTTCCAGCTTTTGATCATTTAATATGGCATTGGCATGAATTTGTGATAGATGGCTCTTAATATTTTTAAGTTTGTTCCTTCGACGCCTGGTTAGTTTGTTGAGGGTTTTTAACATATGGGGATATTGAATTGTATGGAAAGTATTTTCTGCATCTATTCATTTAATTATATGATTAATCTTTACTTCTATTTATGTGATGAATCACATTTATTGATTTGCAAGGTTTGAAAAAACCTTGTATCCCAGGGATGAAGCCTACTTGATCATGGTTGGTGATGGGTTAGCTTTTTAATGTGCTGCTAGATTTGATTTGCTAGTGTTTTGTTTAGGAATTTTGCATCTGTGCTCATCAAGGATATTGGCTTAATGTTTTCTTTTTTGTTATATCTCTACCAGGTTTTGTTATTAGAATGATGCTAGCTTCATAAAGTGAGTTAAGGAGTAGTCGCTCCTCCTTAATTTTTTGGAATAGTTTCAGTAGGAATAGCACCAGCTCTTCTTTTTACATCTGGTAGAATTCATCTATGGTAGAATTGGGATTAGAATGTGTCTGGTCCTGGGCTTTCTTTGGTTAGTAGGCTTTACATTACTGATTAAATATGGGAACTCATTATTGTTCTATTCAGAAATTCAATTTCTTCCTGGTTCAGTCTTGAGAAGTTGTATGTGTCCAGGAATTTATCCAGTTCTTCTAGACTTTCTAGCTTGTGTGCATATAGGTGTTCATACTGTTTGCTGAGGTTTTTTTTTTTTTTTTTCAATTTCTGTGTAGTCAGTGGTAACCTCCTTTGGTTATTTCTGGTTGTGTTTATTTGGGTCTTCTCTATTTTTTTTCTCTTTACTAGTTTAGCTAGCATTCTATCTGTCAAAAAACATATGAAAAAAATCTCAAAATCACTAATCACTAGAGAAATCAAAATCAAAATCACAATGAGATACCATCTCACACAAGTCAGAATGGCCATTATTAAAAAGTCAAAAATAACAGATGCTGGTGAGATTGTGGAGAAAAGGGAACACTTACACTGCTGGTGAAAAGGCAAATTATATCAGCTATTGTGGAAAGCAGTTTGGCAATTTCTCAAAGAACTCAAAACAGAATTACCATTTGACCCAACGATTTCATTATTGGGTATATATCCAAAGAAATATAAATCATTCTACCATAAAGACACATGCACTCATATGTTCATCACAGCACTATTCACAATAGCAAAGTCAGAACCAAACCTATATGCCCATCGGTGGTAGACTATGAAGAAAATGTGGTAAATTTACTTTACAGAATACTTTGCAGCCATAAAAGGAATGCAATCATGTATTTTGCAGCAACATGGATGCAGCTGGAGGCCATTAATCTAAGCAAACTAACACAGGCACACAAAATCAAATACCACATATTGTCACTTATAAGCAGGAGCAAAATACTAAGTACATATAAACAAAGGTGGGGAACAACAGACACAAGGCATACTTCAGAGTAGAGAAAAGGAGGAGGATTAGGACTGAAAAAATACCTATTACTATGCTTTTTACATAAGTGAGGAAATATTCTGTACACTAAACCCCCACAAAACACAATTTACCTGTAATAACACACACCAAAAGCTAGCAAGACAGTATCATGTTAATTTAAAAAAAAAAAACAAAAATCATTTTCATTAAATTAGGAGCAAGAGAAATATACTATTCATCACAATTCCTTGACATTGTTTATAGAGTGCAAGACTGCATTTAAAGAAAAAAAAATTCATGTGAATGAAGAAAAATAATTATTATAGTTATAATGTGGTATATGGTAATAGAGAATTGCTATGGTGAAATTATTGGAAATGAGTGGCATTTAGTCAGAATATCAATTTTATTAAGTAGCTAACTGGTACTCCTTCCAATGATGTGGGCAAATTGATGAAAAAAAATTTTCTCACTATTAAAAAAAATATGTTGTTCAAGTGTGCATCCTGATTTTCACAGTCAGATAACTTGTACATGTCTTTAGACCTTACTTCTCATGCTGTGAGTCTCTGCAGGTGAAAGGAAGCATTTGCTGAACACATTCCTTCATGATCTTGATGGTGTTCCCTGAAGACATTGTGTGTTGGAATCTGATAATAATTCTTACAAAGAAAACAGAAGGCATAGTGAAGGCAAAAGAAAAATAACATTACCAGCAATTCAAAGTCTATATTTTAACAGAGAAAACAACATAATATTAAAGAAACTTTTAAAATAACATTAACACGTGTGCATATTTATAAGAAGACATAAGAAAAATTGTGTTTACATTTAAACACTATCTTATGTTCAATTATAAAAGATAGTATATTAATACATGTTAGGATGAATAGTGGTTTTGTAGTGGCTGTTGTTTTCTGAATTTATCAAAGCTACTATGACACGGGCCCAAGGAGGAACAGTGGGGGTGTGGGGAGGTCGGGGAGGGATAACATGGGGAGAAATGCCAGATGTAGGTGACAGGGGAATGGAGCAGCAAACCACATTGCCATGTGTGTATCTATGCAACATTCCTACATGATCTGCACATGTACCCTAGAACCTAAAGTACAATTAAAAAAAAGAAAATACAATGACCTTTATATGTTTATCCTTCCTTGAAAACATCACAAGTATGATGCTGGATGACACTTTAAAACAAATATAATTTTACATACATACATGTTCTCAATTTCATTCATTTTTTAATTTATTCATATTTGATTGCATACAGTTTTATATTCAATAGAATCAATTGTGCACTCTCTTACACTAGACAGGCTGAAATCTTGTAGGAGACATTTTCATAAAATATTTCATAGTTTCATAAAACATTTCACAGTTTTATGAAAATGTCTTTGATCAAATTATTTTAATACTATTTCTTTAGAAACTTCATTAACTAAGGCTTTGGAAAAAATTTAATACATTTTTTGAATATTATTATATAAGTAACAAACATATAATTTCAGTGCTGGAACCAAAAATTTTAAAGAGGAAAATGCTGTTGTTTAGGAAAACTTCTTGATAAAATTTGGGGGATGGTAAAAGTTGAGATCCTAAGATCAAAAACAAATAAACTGCTTGTTCAAAAACAGTATTTTTTTCCCTCTTAGAAAGAAAAAGGAAACAAGTAAAGAAAAATAAAAAGAAAAGATAAATATTTCCCCCCTTTCTACTTAGAATATAGGACAAATAGAAACATCCTTACATATTCTCATGCCTCAAATACTTTTTTCTAACTACAGTAATTAATAACTTTATTACATGGCTCTACTGTTTCTCTATAAATTAACATACTGACCAAAGGACTAAGGACTCTAGACTAAGTGCACACACACACACACACACACATATACATGTGTATATATACTTATATAGTTTGTCATAAATATGTCATATAAATATAACATTGTATATAATTATGTAAAATTATATTTTAATAGTATCTTCCATTTCTATTTTCTTGAGTGTTTATTAAGTCATAAATGACTTGTTGGATATTTTCAAAGTATTTATCGTCCCTTATGGAAATAGTCATGAATTTTCCCTTAAATTTATGCTATGTATGGTATCAATGGATTTCTTAATATGGAAATAATTTTTATTTACAGAATAAATTTTTCCTATCCAGAGGAATGGGCTTACTAAATTTGTGTGAAATTGTGTTTTCTGACTTTCTTTAATATTATCTGGATTTTAATTTCTTCTTTATATTTGCGATATTGAGATGTTTTACAAGATTCCTACTTTAATGGCACTTTCTCTGTCCTAGTGAAGTTCAAGCACTTCTGTGATTTAAATGTTTTGTTTAGGTGGTAGGATTGAGGTTGTCTCTTTTGTCTTACAGAACTCTAAGTTTTTCTTCTTTATTTCACCTTTACTATTCTTTGGCAGAAACACATTTTCTGTGTTTTTTAATTTTGTTTTGTTTTGCTTTTTGTCTTTCTTCTCCTCCTCCAGAAGGTATTTGTTTTAAAGACTTAGATAACCTTATGAGTACTCCCTTTTCACCATCCTAGCAGTTTTTCTCAGTTTACCTCTACTTGCAACAGATCGTCAGAAAAAGGTTCACCTGAGCAGCGTTGAAGGTGGGTATTGGTGCTGGGTTTGTTGCCTTTTCCTTTATTACACAGTTTTGACTTTCTTGATCATGAAGTATTATTGAAGTTATGCTTTGCACAGAGATTTAGTTGTTGTGAAGTTATTGCCTATCATTGTTTTAGGCTACCTGACAGTCTTATAGCATCATCATGTAACAGGCCACATTTACCTGTCTACATAACACAAGCTCCAACAAGCAGTGATTTTAAATTATTTTGTTCACTGATCTATAACAGGCACCTAGATGAACTTCTACATTAAGTATGTTTACATAAAGGAGATGAGTTTATTTAAATATGTGTTTTGGTATATTCAATATTGCTTTTCATTTGGAGAGCCATGCCTCCCATTAGGAACATCCAGACCCTTTCCTGCAGGAGAGATGAGGACATTGTCTGCATTATATGGACACAAAATAAAAATATAGGAAAAAATACCCTTACATATAAAATAATTTAGAGATAATAAAAAAGACAGTTTTCTCTTGCTTTTGGATCAGAATTTGGAACAAAATAGTCTTGGGACTGGTCAAGAGTGACTCCCCTACCTTTCACACCCCTGCCCACCATGAGAGAGGCCAGTATGTGCTGGAGTGGAAAACAGGAAAGCTAAAGCAAGCAGGTGTCATAAGACAGGAAGAGAAAAAAATGAGACCATAGAGAAAAAAGCTAGATATTATTGAACTGGCAGTTCCTGACACATGCTCTAGAGTGTTCGAACTGACTTTATAATCTTCAAATTAGCTAACACAAATGTTTCAATTACTTAACATGATCATTTAAATTGTCCTTATGAAATAAATTTCATTCTAAAATTACAACCAAATTTCAAGAATTCCTATTTTAACACTTCAGTTCACTACTTCGTTTTTTTGACAGTATTAGGCACAAACTTCATAAAATCATATTTCTAATGGCTTATTTACCAAAATTCTAATTTGTTCTTATAAATATATACCTGATCTTAATTTTTGAAATTTTTCTTTTGAATTGTTTTGCTTTAGAAATAAAAATTGTGGCTTCATATTTTCATTTTGAATATCCCATTACTTATTTATATACTCATATATAAAATAAATTTTAATCTTAGCCTCATTACTGATTCGTTCCTACCTTTCTTGGTATTAGTTTTGTTGTTTTGTCTTGGTTTTACTATGCTTCATATTTTTACTTGCAAGCTTACTTTTAACAGAGTTTCTGTCTCTGACTCTATCTGTATGTCTGTTTTTTTTTTTCAATGTATATTTTAGTTTCAGGAGGCACATGTGAAGGTTTGTTACATGGTTAAATTGCAAGTTGCTGGAGTTTGGTGTACAAACAATGTTTTTTTCAGCAGGCAGTGAGCTTAGTACCTAATAGATAGTTTTTTGACCATCATCCTCCTCCCACCCTCCATGCTCCAGTAAGCCCTAGTGTCTCTTTTCCCTCTTTGTTTCTAAGTGTACTCAGTGTTTAGATCCCACACATAAGTGAGAACATGTGGTATATGGTGTTCTGTTCCTGTGTTAATTTGCTTAGACTAATGACCTCCAGCTGCATCCATGTCACTGCATGTCTAATATTTCATGATGTACATGTACCAGATTTTCTTTATCCAGTTCACCACTGATGCCCATCTAGGTTGATTCTATGTTTTTCTATTGTGAATAGTGTTGTGATGAACATACAAGTCCATGTGTATTTTTGGTAGAGGATTTATATTCCTTTGAGTATATGCCATAATGGGACTGCTGAGTTGAATGGTAGTTGTGTTTTAAGTTATTTGGGAAATCTCTAAACTGCTTTCCACAATGGCTACTAAACTGATTTACATTTCCCACAATAGTGTATAAGCATTCCCTTTTCTCTGAAACCTCTCCAACATCTTGTTTTTGTTTTTTGACTTTTTAACAATAACCATTCTGACTGGTATGATATGTTATCTCACTGTGGTTTTTGATTTGCATTTCTTTAATGATTGGTGATGTGGAGCATTTTTTCATATGCATGCTGGCTTCATGTATGTCTTCTTTTTGAGACATATCTACTCATGTTCTTTGCTCATTTGTTAGTGGGATCATTTGGTTTGTGCTTGTTGATTTGTCTAAGTTTCTTATAGATTCTGGATATTAGACCTTTGACATATACATGGTGCAAATATCTTCTCCCATTCTGTAGGTGTTTACTCTGTTGTTAGTTTCTTTAGGTGCGCAGAAGCTCTTCAATTTAATTAGATCCCACTTATCTATTTGTTGTTTTTGCAGTTGGTTGTAAAGACTTCATTATGAATTCTTTTCCAAAGCCTATGTTCAGAATGTTATTTTTGGGTCTTATTCAAGGGTATTATAGTCTTGCATTTGTTAAAAAAAAACATAGCTGAATTACGTTAATAAGTTAAACAGAGTTTAATTGAACTAAGAATGATTTGTGAATCAGGCATCCTCCTGAGCCAAGTAGGCTGAAAGACTCCAGCACAGCCACATAGTAGAAGATTTATGAACAGAAAAAGAAAAATGACATACAGAAAATGGAAGTGAGGTACCAAAGCAGCTGGACTGGTTATTCTCAGCATCTGTCTTATTTTAACATGGTTTGAACAGTTGGCTACCATTTATTGGCCAACAGTTGGTAATTGGCACAAGAGTAGGCTATTAATACATTGTATATACAACTTTATTTAGGTTATAGTTGATGATATACAGATAAAACTTTAGACTGAATTTAAGATACGCAAAGAAGCAGCTTTAGGCTAAATTGAATTGCTTTAAGACAGTTAATCTTTAATCCATCTGGAGTTGATTTTTGTGTATGGTGAAAGGAAAGGGTCCAGTCTCAATCTTCTGCACATAGCTTGCAAGTTATCCAAGCACCATTTATTGAATAGGGAGTCCTTTCCCCTTTGCTTGTTTTTGTCAGCTTTGTTGACCATTCAGTGGTTGTAGGTATGTGACACTGTTTCTGGACTCTATATTCTTTGCCATTGATTTATGTTTCTGCTTTTGCACAAGTAGCATCGTCATGTAAGTAGTCAGGTAGTAAAGTCAGGTAATGTGATACTGTTGCCTTTGTTATTTTTGCTTAAGATTGTTTTGCTTTTTGAGCTCTTTTTTGTTTCAACATGAATTTTAATAGTTTTTCTAATTTTTGTTTAAAATATGACATTAGTAGTTTTATAGAAATTGTGTTGAATCTTTACATTGCTCTGGGTCACAGGGCTGTTTAAACAATATTCATTTTTCTGTCCATGAGCATGGAATTTTTTTTATTTTCTTGTTTTGTCTCTGATTATTTCAATAGCATTTTGTAATTCACATTAAAGAGATCTTTTACTTCTCTGTTTATCTGCGTTCCTAGGTATTTCATCATTTTTCTGGCAATTGTGAATGGGTTTGTGTTCTTGATTTGGCTCTTTGGTTGGTTGTTAATCATGTGTAGAAACACTACTAATTTTTGGATACTGATTTTGTACCCTAAAATTTTACTGAACTTGTTTATCAGTTCTAGGAGCTTTTGGGCAGGGACAATGAATTTTTCTAGGTATATGGTAATATTGACTGTGAAGAAATACAGCTTTACTTTCCTTTTTCCTATTTGGATGCTTTTTATTTTGAAGAAGTTCACTTGCCAGGACATCCAGTACTGTATTGAACAGAGTGGCGAGAGTGGGCATCTTCATCTTGTTCCAATTTTCAAGGAAATGCTTTGAGCTTCTGTGCTTCTGACAGTTCTGTATGATGTTGGCTTTGGGTTAGTCATACATGGCTCTTACTATTTCAAGATTTGTTCTTTTTATGCTTAGCTTATTGAGGATTGTTAACATAAAGAAGTGTGGAATTTCATCAAAAGACTTTACTGTGTTTATTGAGATTATTTTGTGCTTTTTTAGTTTTAGATGATGAATCCTATATTAAAATTTATTAGTTTGTGTGTGTTGAATCAACCTTGCATCCCAGGAATAAAGCCCATTTGACTGTGGCTAATTAACTTTTTGATGTGTCATTGAATTTGATTTACTAGTATTTTTACGTAGATATTTGCGTCTGGGATATAGGCCTGAAATTTAGTTTTTGGTTGTTTCTCTTCTTTGGTATCAGAATGAGGCTTGTCTGATAGAATGATTTAGAGAGGACTCCCTCTTCAAATTTGTGAAATAGTTTCAGTAGGATTTGTATCATCTCTTCTTTAACTATCTGGTAGAATTTGGCTACGAATCTGCCTGGATTAGGGTGTTTTTCTGGTTAGTGAAGTTTTATTACTGATTTAATTTTATTACTTATGCTGGGATTACAGGCCTAAGCCACCATGCCCAGCCTCACTCTTTTTTAAATTCATCTAGCTTACAGTCATTAATCTGATTTATTCTTTCAAAGAATCAATCTTTGTTTTCATTGCTTTTTTTGGGATAGATTTTTGCATCTCAGTTTTTTTCAGCTCAGCTCTGATTTTGGTTATTTCTTTTTTATTTTTCTTCTTCTAGCTTTGAGGTTAGTTTGCTCTTGTTTTTCTAGTTCCACTAAGTTTGATATTTGCTTGCTTATTTAAGCTCTTTCTAATTTCTTGATGTGGTGTTTTGCACTACAAATTTTCTCAATTTCAAAATTTTCCTGGTTTAATGTTGGGACATTGTTTATTTCCACAGATTGTTGCATTTCTTCTAGATTTTCTAGTTTGTGTGAATAGTGGTATTCATAATTGTCTCTGAGAGATTTTGTATTTCAGTGAGATTGGTGGTAATATCATTTTAATCATTTATGATTCTGTTTATCTGAATCTTCTCTTTTTTTTTTCTTTTTTGAGATAGAGTCTCACTCTGTCACCCAGACTGGGGTGCAGATCTCAGCTTACTGCAACCGCCACCCCCACAGGTTCAGGCAAGTCTCATGCCTCAGCCTACTGAGTAGCTGGGATTACAGGAACATGCTACCACACACCGCTAAGTTTTGCATTTTTTGTAGAGATGGGGTTTTACCATGTTGGCCAGCCTAGTCTCAAATTCCTGACACCAGGTGATCTACCCACCTTGGCCTCCCAAAGTGCTGGGATTACAGGCCTAAGCCATCATGACCAGCCTCTCTCTTTTTCAGTTCATCTAGCTTGCAGTAATTAATCTGCTTTATTCTTTCAAAAAACCAATCTTTGTTTTCATTGTTTTTTTTTGTATAGATTTTTGCATCTCTGTTTTATTCAGCTCAGCTCTGATTTTGGTTCTTTTTTTATTTTTCTTCTAGCTTTGAGGTTAGTTTTCTCTTGTTTTTCTAGTTCCTCTAAGTTTGATATTTGGTTGCTTATTTAAGCTTTTTCTAACTTCTTGATGTGGTGTTTTGCACTACAAACTTTGTTCTTAATACTGCTTTAGCTCTGTCTCAGAGATTCTGGTATGTTGTATCTTTGTTTTCATTAGTTTCAAAGAATTTTTTTTAAATTTCTGACTTAATTTAATCCTTTTTCCAAGTGTCATTCAGGAGAATGTTAATTCTATATTATTTTATTGTTTTGAGAAATCTTATTTATATTGATTTCTACTCTTATTGTGCTGTGGTTGAAGAATGTGGTTGTTACAACTATTTTTTAAAATTTGTTGAGAATTTTTTTATGGCTGAATGTATAGTTGACCTTAGAATATATGCCAAATACAAATGAAAAAAAGTCATATTCTGTTGCTGATCAGTGAGGCATTTTGTAGATGCTTATTGGGTCTTATGGTCATATGTTGAGTTTAGTATCTTTAATACCTTTGAGTTTAATATCTTTATTAGTTTCTTGCCTTGATAATTCACCTAACACTGTCAGTGGGATGTTGAAGTCTAGCACTATTATTGTGTTAATAATGTGTGGTTAATTAAGTCTCTTCATAGGTCTCTAAGAACTTGTTTTATGAATCTGGGTTCTCCAATGTTGGGCTCATATACATAGGATAGTTTTCTTATTAAGTTAACTTTTTCTTATTATGTAATGCCCTTCTTTATCTCCTCTGATCATTATTAGTTTAAATTCTGTTTTGTTGGAAATAAAAATATCCCCTTTTTTGTTGTCTGCTTGATCAATCTTTTTCTATTCTTTTACTTTGAGCCTATGTGTGTCACTGACTGTTGGATTGTTCTCTTGAAGACAGCGTATAGTTGGGTTTTGCTTGTTAATCCAACTCACCACTCTGTATCTTTTACATGGGACTTTTGCTCATTTACATTCAAGGCTAAAATCAATATATACCAATTTGTTCCCATTATCATTTTGTTAGCTGGTTGTTATGTAGACTCGATTGTATAGTTCCTTTATTGTGTCAGTGGGCTATGTACTTAAGTGTGTTTTTGTGGTGGCAGGTCTTTCATTTCCATGTTTAGCACTCCCTTAAGGACCTCTTGTAAGGCAGGTATGGTGTTAATAATTTCCCTTAGCATTTGCTTATATTATCTTTCACTTATGAAGCTTAGTTGGCTGGATATAAAATTCTTGTTTGGTATTATTATTCTTTAAGAACACTGAATATAGCCCCCTCAATTGCTTCTGGCTTATAAGGTTTCTACTGAAGAGTGTGTTGCTAGCCTGCTGGAGTTCCCTTTGTTGATGATCTGTCTTTTTTCTCTAGCTTCCTTTTAGGTTTTGTCTTTCCCATTGACTTTGTTGAATCTGATGACTATGTGTCTTGGAGATGTTCATCTTTTATAGAACAAGACAGTGTTTCTCCAAGTTTCTTATATTTGTGTGTCAATCTCTCTAGGGAGGTTGGGGAAATTTTCATGCCTCAAATATATTTTTCAAGTTGCTTGCTCTTTCTCCATCTCTATCAGGAATGACAATGAATGGTAGGTTTGGTTTCTTTGTACCATATTTCACAGGAGTTTTGTTCATTTTAAAAATTCTTTCTTAAAATTTTTGTCTGCCTCCAATGATTTGAAGGAGCAGTGTTTGAGAGCTGAGATTCTTTCCTCAGCTTAGTCTCTCATGTTATTAATGCTTCCAGTTGCATTCTGAAATTCCTGTAGTTAATTTTTTATTTTATTAAAGTGGCTATGTCACCTTTCAAATATTTGATTATTTTACTATTTTCCTTGCACTGAATTTAACCTTCTCCTGTATCTTGATGAACTTTATTGCCATCCAGATTCTGAATACTATGTCTGTCATTTCAGCTCTTTCTTTCTGGTTGAAAACCATTGCTCAGGAGCTAATGTGATTGTTTTAAGGTAAGAAGACCTCTGGCTTTCAGTCACCAGAGTTTTTGAGCTGGTTCTTTCTCATCAGTGTGGGCTAATGTTCCCTTAATTTTTATTGTCACTCCTTTTTGGATGGGGCCTTTTACTTTTATATTCTTTGATGAACTTGAGGGTTGGCTGCAGTCTAAGTTGGGTTTAGTCAACTGGCTATATTTTTGAATGCTTTCAAGGGGCCAAGTCTCATGTCTGCACTACTGTGCTGTGTGCTCTAATCATAGAAGGCAGGGACAAGGCCCACACCTTTGTTCCCTAGACTCTAATAGTTAAGCACCTGCTGTGTTGAAGAGGTCAACATGTTCCCATCCACTCACAACTACACTCTGACAGAGGCTGCTGGCAAAAGTGCTCTGGCAGGGCAGTAAGCAGGTCCCCATACACATGTGTGCAATATGCCTCCATGCATGTGTATGCTTGTTGGGTGCCAAGAGAAGCTGCAGGAAAGTGCATACTGGTGGGTGAAGGCTGTGGGTAAATGCACACTGGTTAGGGTCTGTCTGCAAAAGTGCTCCAATGAGTAGGCAGGGTCTGCTGGAGAAAAAGCTATGGTTGTGGTCACTGGTAAGCACTTCAGCTAGGCAGCTGAGGCTGTGCTGCAATCAGGTATGAACAAACAGAAACCCTGGAAGCGGCTGGCAGACAGGGAAGCACTCAGATCAAACTGGCCTCATCCCATGAGGAAAACAACCCTGCTGTGTCCAGATCCAGCACCTAAAATAGTACAAAGCTGCCTTGAGGAGTATGGTGAGCCTTGGGGTATGGTCCCCTATCACCATGTTGCACTGCAGCCATTCCAGAGACAAACCTTCTAGGCTACACAGAGGCTGAAGTTTTGCCTCTGCCAACTTTCTGGGCTGTTCTGCCTAAAAGTTCAGATGTCTGGGCTAGTTGTGAGAGTCTTCTGCAGCTAGGATCCCAAAGGTCCATGGCGAGAGTTGGCAGCTCCATGACTACTGCTCTCATTCCTTCCCTAGGAGCCAGCTGGGGCCAGAAATAAGACCTGGTGCTTAGTAACCCTGTACAGAGTTTCCAGTTTCTTTCCTGTTCAGCTCAGAAGTCTATGTCTTTCCTCCATTCATTCTCAATGCCTTCTTTTCAAAGATCATCTTCAGAGTGTACTAGTCTTTGATCTCTTTTGGTGGGAGAAGCTCTCCCTGGCGGCATCTGTTTGGTCATCTTGGACTTCATGAGTGCCTGTTTGTCTATTTTTATCCCCATCTCTTTGACATCTTCTTTTCTTCTTTACAATTCTTTACACACTTATGTCTTTGTACATACCCTCCCCTGTCTAGGAAAATTGCCATTGCTCCCTACTCATTCCCAGATCCGTTATACAGGCCTTATAATCGTGTTTATAAGTTACTACATTGCAGGCTTAGTGGTGATACTGTACATTAAGCACATGGAGATTACATAGCTTGGCTTGGATACTGGAGTTCTGGTTGTCTTTCTTTCCCATCTCTTTCTGTCCATAGCTTTTGATAAAGCCTTAATCCAAATCAGTATCTTGTTAATCTTTTCTTTTGGCAGTCTTTCAGTACAATAGGAAATTTTCTACTGCTTTTCCTTTTCTAATCTTAAGTGTACACTGTCATCTCCTTTACTACTAGAGGAGTTATATTGTCTGGTGCCGCTGCCTATTTATCAACTAGAGATCAGTTGATAACTGATCTGTCAACATTTTGTAATTTTATTAATTTTTCTATTTTCATATATATGTATGTATACATCATCTTGCATTTTGTAATTTTATTTTTCATTTTCATATATATGTATATATATATAATCTTGCATTAAGCTCAACTGTGTCTTTTTGGCTCTTTCTTTTTATATTTTTTCTGTCACTGCTATATGTTTGGAGCAGTGAGTGTTTCTTGGTATAAATTCTTTAGACAGGTTAATGAAAGCTAAACTTATTTTACCTAACAAGTTGTCAAAAATTAACAGGAATGGTAATGCAGAGTGTTGGTGTGGCTATGATAACATAAATATTATAACATAGTCTAGAAAGTATTTCAAAACAGAAAAGAGTCTAGCAACCTTGTTAATGCAAATACTTTTCTAGTTTGGTTTTTCTTATGATATCTGTTACACTTGTTTAATTCAACCCAGTGGGGTTTTCAGAACTCACAGGTGAAGGCAGGCAAATAAATGCACCTGGAGAGAAAGAAAGAACCATATGACAGCTGTTGAAGACAGATTTTGGCCATCTGCTACAGAATGACTTCAACTTTGAAAAGAATATGTATATTTAAGGATATGAATTATGCAGGAATATCATAGCAATAATTTATTAATAGTAAGTGGTTAAATGAGCATGGACAAAACAAAGTTTATTTTTATTGAATGAAATTAGTTTTAAACAAATGATTAATACTATCGTAATCAAGTGGGATACTTCCTTGTGCCAGAGTAAGATAGTCAAAACAGTCAAGTGATTCATGTTGAATTATGACAAAAAAATTTCAAGGAGAAAATTAAAATTGAGTATTTAATGCAAATGTACGTTTAAAAAAAAGACATCTCTTTGGACTAAAATGGAGCTTTAGCTATAGCATGACTATTGTTGAATGCATAAGCAATTGAGAGGCTACTAGAAAATCAAAAGAAAGCCAGGTCTCTATTATACATAAGAACATATTTCTGCAAAGTGAGAATTTTAGTTTTCAATATATTTTTAAACTAAAGTAGACAGTTACTTCTGAAGATGATTTTAGGGTGGTTTCCCATGTCTAAAATTGTTTCTCCTTTCCATTCTTGTTTATTAGAGACTGTTTCAATATTTGGTGACTTGAATAAGGTAATATACAATGAATGTTCAGTGAAGTCTTCCAGACTGTTGACATGACACTTAAGTGTAAAGAGTTGATTCACATACAGATAAAGCAGTTTAGTAGCATAATGGAACTCAAGAGATGAGGCCAAGAGAAAGAACTGGACAACTTGCCTATATTGCCTGATTTCTGTGAGTCTTCCACATTTCTCTCTGTCTATGTGAGTACAGATACAGACTGACTTTGTTGTAAACTGTATTTTAATGTATGTTTGTATAGTGAACTGCTTTTGTAGATGAACATAGTGTCTCTCATCAGAGGAAAAAAAAACAGGTTTATCTACTGTTCAGGAAAAAGACAGATGACAGATAATCTCTCTCTTCAAGTCAAAGGCATACTTGCTACTTGCTGTCTGTTATAAAAGAGATGGTTTCTTGTGCTCAGGGACTCTCTCCTATAATGTACCCCAGGGTTGATGTGGGCATAACTTTTTCCTATTTGTGTTGCCAAAATATCCTGGCAGAAAAGCCAATTCTGGTTACCGAACTTCTATCAGGTATAAATTACTTTGCTTTAAGGTAAGAGTCTTGTGTCTTTTGTTAGCATCCATGAAACTGTGGCAAGCTAATTTTATAGTGCTTGGGAGCTAGAGCTGATTTTAGTTTCAAAATTTGGTACCATTGGAAGATGTGGTAAAAGGAAAATAAACACTGATAATTTTACTGGATTTTTGTGATCAGACTAACTTAGAATAGAATAAAATTACTCAAAAGGGAATATTTGTTTAATTGTCAATAAAACCCACACTTATAATTAGGTAGAAAATAAAAACACATTCTCCTATTCAAGGGTAATTTTCAGCCAATGGTTGGAAAGTTTTACATACATGTCAGCTGTTGGTAAAAGAGTTATTTCATAGCATACCATAGAGTCTTGCATGTGGTAGGGATTATTTCCTGACCAAGTTTCCACAGTTTGCTATTGCAAATATTCCTTAATTTAAAAGAGCATATCCTTTAATACAAAATATACTCCATCAATATGCACAGAAAATAGAAGGAAAGCAAGAAAGGAAAGATCAATTTAGATCTACTTCTAGATCTGTATTTCTGTCATATCTTTTATAAAAGGATTTGACAACCATTAAGAAAGAGTAGTAAAGCCATTCTTCTGATAATTTTCTATAGCTCTCTTTGCTTACTATTCCTATTTCCAAATAATACAAAATATAAATGGATTTTTTATAATCCAAACTTAGAGATAAGTACCTATATGAGTAAATCCAATGACACAGATATGTTTAATCATTTTGTGGATCCTTCTTTAAAAAATCATCATTGGGTATGATTATTATTGTTTAGAATTTCAGTAGTTCTGATTTAATTGAATAAAAGATAAATAGGAAAACTAAGCAAGTATGACAAAGAGAAAATGATTCTAAAAAGAATTATTCCTAAAATAAAGCATTCAATAATATTTCACAAAGGATAAAGGAAAAAAAAAGTCAAAATGCAAGTAAAGATAAAAAAGAACTCTATGTATTTTAAAGACTCTGGAGTTCTCTAATAGTTAGTTATATTAGACAAAATCAGTCCATGCAGTTGTTGTGTAATATTGGGGTTCAGGGTGCTCTTAGCTCCCCTTAGAGGATGTTTCTCCAGGATCTTGGTCTCCTGCTCTCTCAAGAATGAGAGAGGGGACCACAGTGCAGTGCAAACTAAATGCCGGACTCAAAAGTGTTTGTAGAAAGTGATTTATTTAAAGAGAGAGAGAAACAGGAGAAGGAGAGAGAAAGAAACAGCTAACTCTCACACTGAGTGAGAGAATCCAGAAAGATGGAGTCCAGGAGAGGAAAGTAGCTTCCACACTGAGTGGAAGGGAATAGAGAGAGATGGAGTTTAGGAGGGGAAGACAGGCTTCCACGAAGGGAGTGTTTGGGGAAGGGGACTCCCAGAGGGAAAAATCCAGGGAGACAAAGATGGCTTCCATGAAGGGAGTGTTCATGGAAGGAGATCCAAATATGGAGTCCAAAGGGGTGTGGAAAAAGGGGACTTTTTTTTTTGAGACAGAGTCTTGCTCTATTGCCAGGCTGGAGTGCAGTGGCACAATCTTGGCTCACTGCAACCTCCGCCTCCTGGGTTCAAGTGATTCTTCTGCCTCAGCCTCCTGAGTAGCTGGGACCACAGGTGCATGCCACCATGCCTGGCTAATTTTTGTATTTTTAGTAGAGATGGGATTTCACCATGTTGGCCAGGATGGTCTCGATCTCTTGATCTTGTGATCTGCCCACCTCGGCCTCCCAAAGTGATGGGATTACAGGCATGAACCACCGTGCGAGGCCAAGAAGTGGACTTTTAACCTGGGAGGAACCCCCACCTTCTCTAAGACACCAGGCCAATAAAAGGATTTCCTTAGAACTTCCGCTGGAGTGATTGACTCTTAGTTTCTTCCCGGGCCACATGAAATTCAAACATAAACCGTTAAATCTCCGGGATGGAGAGAGATGGGAGAGGGGCATGGTGATGGGAAATTCCTGCCCTTACTACTACACTCCCTTGTGGACCAGAAAAAAGAGCACATTCCCTCAGTTGCCTAGGAAGGGAACCAAGTTTTTGGTGTTCTCTGCTCTGCCATAACCTCTGAAAACTCTCAACCCAGGCTACATTTTTTTTTACTAAAAGATGACTGGAAAGAATTCTGAAGTTTATATGCTTATGTGATCATTTCTAGTAAAAGAAAACAGTCTGTGATTCAGAATCCTGCTCCATAGAATTCACTATTTGGCTTTAGTACCCTTGCTTAACTGATGGACTCATGGACCTGCTAGTGAAACTTCCAAAAAGAGACACTAACATGATCAAAAAGAAATTTGAGATTGAGAGGAGGTGGAAACTAAGGAAGAATAAATGTTGAAGAAAGAAACAAAACTTAATGCCTATTGTAATGACATTAGGAGTTGAAGGCAAGCCAATAATGTCTCCTTATTCTGTAAGTTGCCATTGAAGATTTAAGGATAACAGTGAATATACAAAGCCACTTACCTACATGAAATAATTTGTGTAACGAGACAGATTTGTAGAAAGATTTACTTGAATTGTCAAAAAGAAAAAAAAATGTATGAACTGTATGCATAACTTTCAATACAGGAACAATTATCCATTTGGAAAATATGATCCAATGAATACAAGATTCTGACCAAACAGATTAAAAATAAGGAACTAAGAAAGGCAAAGATAAAGAGAGGAAGAAAAAGTCATGAAAGATGGGCCAGATTAAAATGTGAATGGAGGGGAACAGTGACATATAAGAGTGACAGAGGGCAGTGAGTGGCCTATCCTAGGTAGAGACAATAAGGAAACAAAATAAATCTGAGCACAGTTGAGTTATTTTTCAAATTATCATTAGCAGTATGTGTTGGCAATTATAAACAATGTCTCCTTTTATTGAGCCACCAAAGGGGAAAATATCTGCAATATTCCCCAGGTTTTCAGTGTCTCGTATCTATACCACTCAGGTGTCCAATCTGTTGTCAGTCTTGGAGTGTGTGGAGCCCAGTGATGAAGAACTGGGCAACTTTCTTAAATGGCTAAGGCTGAATATTTTAATCAATCAGGGATATAAAAGCTACCTCAGCATTTCTAGAATATTGAAAACATCTGAAATCTCGTGTATTCTACTCTTACAAAAAGTCAAGGAATAAATGAAGAGCTTGAGAATATCACCGAATCCATCTCATTTCCACAAACTATTGAATAAAAAAAATTCACCAGCTGTTGTAGCCATCTTTGTTTCTCAGAAGAGGTTTAGTGTTATCTATTGGAAAGATGATAATCTAAAATGTGAAAAAAGAATAAATATTAATCTTCTTTGTAATTCATTGATAACTTAGGAGTATGAAAAGTCAGCAATTTACCAATTTTAATTATGTCACAGATCTCACTTGTAAAAAGTGTTTGTGACACTGAATTGCCCATTTCCTTGGAAAAAAAATCACTCAACTATATCATGCCTTTTCTAACAGGATAAAACATAAAATATTTCTTAGTTTGCATATTTAGAAATTATATTCCATAACTGCTAAAAGTATAGATTTTAAATGTTCTTCCCACAAAAATAATAAGTATGTAAAGTGATGGATGTGCTTATTAGCTTAATTTTATAATTATACAGTATAACATATGTCAATAAATCACACTGTATCCCATCAAATGTATACAATTCATATTTGTAATATATAAAAAAAGAAATTTGTAGTGCTGGTACTTTTTCTCTCAAAATCTGCCCAGAGGCTCTCTTGGTTTCTAGAAGCACATGCATATTTAAAGATCCTTAATTTTTATTTCTCTATTTGCTTATCTTGTACTTGGCATCCTGCTATTGAGTAGAGTATAGGGCATTGTAAATGATATCAGTTTTTTTTGGGGTGTGTGTGAGCAGGTTAATTCTTATCTGGAATAGGCATTTTTCTAAACAAGGTTTTTATCCTAGAAAAAACTCTAAAGCTGTTTTAGCCTAAGGCACAATGTAGCTCCCTGACCTGGAATTTCTTTATTTTGTGAGATCTGCCTACCAACTTATATTTTTCTCTTTTCTTATTATGCCTCTGCCAGAAAGTGACCTGACAGATTCCTGAACTAAAGTTTGTATTGATATATTTTTTTCAAACCTGTACTCTTAGAGTCCTAGTAAGAACCTGTACGTACTATAAGAAGTAGTACTATCCAAAAGTATGCCTTTTGATGCTTCTGAAATTTTCATGTTTTCAGCCTGGACGGGTAAAGAAACCTATCTTGTATATATTCTGCCATAGCAATGGAATAAGACTTTAGTTTTTTCTTTCTCCTTTTTTATTCTGCTTTATTTTCAAGTTTCTAGCTGGGTAACAATTCTAAGGTTCACTATATTTCAGGTATTCCTGTTCTCTACGTCCCAATCATATTTTTATTTCTTCCTTATTGTGTCCCTCATTTTTATTTTATTTTGTTTGAGCTCAAATATTCATTTTTTAATGTTTCTACCAAAAGCATTAAATTTGCAAAGTAAGAGAAGAGACACTTTTCTTTCTTTTCTTGACATTGACTCCCCTTATTCCAACCTTCATCCACCCTAAAAAGGACAATAACTTTGCACTAATAGGTACATTTTAAGATGGTTTTGTACTGTTAATAAACAATTCTTATCATTTACCAGTGTCTCAGGATACATTTTTATTTATTCCCTAAATTTCTCTAGAGTAATTAACCTCAAGCTCAGCAATGACCTAACTTCTTTACTCTGTAACTACTGTGTCCCTATGTCATCTGCTTATCACCATCAGACCCTTGAATAATGGTTTTAGTTATCAGGTATTCCAGATAAGTGAAAACATCATTAAATGCAATGTAATTAAGTCACTAGCTGGGCTTCATGTTCACAAGCTGGATTTTTTTTTTCTGCCTTCTGTACAGACTTTGGAAATTTTTGCTTTAAATCCTCTCAATTCTTGGCTTGACACAGTGGCTCACACCTGTAATACCAGCACTGTGGGAGGCTGAGGTGGGTGGACCTGAGGTCAGCAGTTTGAGACCAACCTGACCAACATGGTTAAACACCATCTCTCCTAAAAATACAAAAATTACCTGGATGTGGTGGCACATGCCTGTAATCCCAGCTACTCAGGAGGCAGATGCAGGAGAATCACTTGAACCCAGGTAGCAGAGGTTACAGTAAGCAGAGGTTACAGTAAGCCGAGGTCTCACCATTGCCCCCTCAGCCTGGTTGACACAGTAAGACTCCATCTCAAAAATATATATATACATACTTTCATACTTTTTCCTTACATTTCCTCTTCTTGATCATCCAGTTTTATAATTATCAAGGGGATGAGCTTGAGTCATTTAAATATCAGTGGTAAATATGTATCCTTAGTTATTCAATTATTTGCTTCCTCAGGCATTAGTGATTTTGTGCTTTAATAAACAAACCTGATTCTAGTAGGCAGTGTTGTATGAACTAAACCATGCTTTTGCTGGCATCTGTCTGTCAGCTAAAATTTTGGAAAGATAATCTTATTGTTTGTTTTAAGCATGTGGAAGAACATTATTATAAATTTGAATAATCAATACAAAAATGTTGAGGAATGTTGCACATGAATTCTAAACTCTCGACTACACTTATAAATGCTTCAGAAATACTAATTTGATTACAGTTTTCTGAAATATTCTTTCTAACTGACCCATCTCCTGGCACTTTTTAAAAATAATACTGTTATCATTGAAGCATAACTATCACCTTTTGAAAAAACCTTGATAAGTTAAAATTGAATATAAAATGTTTAAAGAATAATGACAGCAAAGACTTCTCAAACACTGGGGATTCCACTTTTTTAAACTTTGCATCATTGCTTTTCTTTATTTCCATACCTTTCTTCCATCATCTATTATTACTGGTTTTCTTCATGCTTGCTTCTGCTAGCTAACCACTATAATTTCAAACTCTGTAGTCACCTCCACTGGTAAACACACACACACAAATACACACATAAACAAATGAATAAACAAAAAACCATTGTCTACAAAAGCCACCCATAGCCTGGATTAGGAATTCCTATTCTGTATTTCCATTATACATTGCACATAGATGAATTTTAGCACTCATTAGAATTGATGATTTTGATTTCTTCATTTAGTGTTTTCTTCCAAAAATATAGTAAATCCCTTGACTAGTCTTGCATTGGTCCATTTTCACATTGCTATAAAGAGCTACCTGAAACTGGGTAATTTATGAAGAAAAGAGGTTTAATTGGCTCCTGGTTCCACAGGATGCAAAGAAAGCATGGCTGAGGAAGCCCCAGAAAACATACAGCCATGGAAGAAGGCAAAGGGGAAGCAGGCATATCCTACATGGCTAGCGATGGAGAAATAGAGTAAAGGGGGAAGTTCTACACACTTTCAACTAACGAGATCTAATGAGAACTCACTCATTATAATGAAAACAGCAAGGGGTAATCTGCCTTCATAATTTAATCACCTCATACCAGGCCACTCATCCAAAATTAGGGACCACAATTTAACACAAAATTTGGGTAAGGACACAAATCCAAACTATACCATTCTGTCCCTGGCCCCTCCCAAATCTCATGCCCTTCTCATATTTGAAAATGCAATCATGCATTCCCAATAGTCCCCAAAGTATTAACTCATTCCAGTATTAACTCAAAAGTCCAAATCCAAGTTCTCATAAGAGACAAGGCAAGTCCCTTCTACCTATGAGCCTGTAAAATAATAATAAAAAAAAAAACTGGAAGTTAGTTACTTCCAATATTCAATGAGGGTATAGGCAATGATACAAAAGTGAGAAATTGACCAAAACAAAGAGGTTATAGGCCCCATGCAACTCCAAAACCAAGCAGGGCAGCCATTACATCTTAAAGCTCCAAATAATCTCTTTTGACTCAATGTATTATATCCAAGCCACACTATGCAAAGGGTGAGCTCCCAAGGTCTTGGACAGCTCTTCCCCTGTGACTCTTCAGGATACATCCCTCATGGCTACTTTCACAGACTGGCATTGAGTGCCTGCTGCTTTTCCAGGCTCATGGTTCAAGTTATTCTGGGGTCTGGAGAATTGTGGCCCTCCTCTCGCAGCTCCACTAGGCAGTGCCCCAGTAGGGACTCAGTGTAGGGGCTCCAACACACCATTATCCCTTTGCACTGTGCTATTAGAGGTTCTCTATGAGAGCTCTACCCCTGCAGCAGACTTATGCCTAGACATCTAAATGTTTTCAGACATCCTCTGAAATCTAGGCAGAGGCTCCCAAGCCTCAACTTTTGCCCTTGGTGCACTTGCAGGCTTAACACCACATGGAAGTAGCCAAGGTTTACATCTTGCACCCCCTGGAGCAACAGCCTGAGACATATCTGGGGACCTTTTAGCTATGCCTGGAGTAGGAGCAGCTGAGATGCTGGAAGTGTACTAGGGTAACACAGGGCAGCAGGACACTTGGCCTGGCCCATGAAACCATTTTTTCCCTCCTAGGCCTCCAGGCCTGTGATGATGGGAGAGACTGCTCTGAAGGTTTTTCAAATCCTTCAATGCATTTTCCCAATTGTCGTGGCTATTAACATTTGGATCCTATTTACTTATGCAAATTTATGCAGCCAGCTTGAATTCCTCCCCAGAAAACGGAATTTTCTTTTTTTAACAATATGACCAGGCTGCAATTTTTTAAAACTTTTATGCTCTTCTTTCCCTTTAAATAAAAGTTTCAGTTTCAGATCATCTCTTTGCTCACACACATAAGCTTACGATGTTAGATGCAGCCAGATTATGTCTTGAATGCTTTACTGCTTAGAAATTTCTTCTGCCAAATACTCTAAATCATCTCTCTCAAGTTCAAAGTACTATAAATCTCTAAAGTCAGGGCAGAATGCCTCTAACCTCTTTGTTATCACATAACAAAAGTGACCTTTGCTCCAGTCCCCAGTAAGTTCTTCATCACCATCTGAGAATACCTCTGCCTGGACCTCACTGTCTATAGTACCATCAGCATTTTGGTCACAACCATTCAACAAGTCTCTAGGAAGTTTCAAACTTTTCCTCATCTTTATGTCTTCTTCTGAGCACTGCAAAGTATTCCAACCTCTGTCTATTACACAGTTTCAAAGCTACATCCACATTTTCAGGTATCTTTATAGCAATGCCCCACTTCCCAGTATCAATTTTCTGTATTAGCCAATTTTCTCATTACTATAAAAAACTACCTGAGACTGGGTAATTTATGAAGAAAAGAGGTTTAACTGGCTCACAGTACTGCAGGCTATACAGGAATCATGGCTAGGGGTGACTCAGGATACTTACAATTATAGCAGAAGGCACGGGGAAGCAACCCACATCCTACTTTGCTGGAACATGAGGAAGAGAGAAGAGAGAAGTGCTTTCAAATAACCAGATCTCATGAGAACTCACTCACTATGACAAGAATAGCAAGGAGGAAATCTACCCCCACAATTCAGTCATCTCTCACTAGACCACTCCTCCAAAAATGGGGATCACAATTTGACATGAGATTTGGATTGGGACACATACCCAAACCATATAAAATCTCTTTTCTCTCTCTGTATTCCTAAAACCTAACTGTCTCCTAGGTTATAAGAATTTAAAGAATGTTGGTCGAATGAATGCTCAAATAGATTTAGACATTTTTAGCTTTGTTGAGGTATAATTGACAAAAAAACTACATATTTAAAGTATACAATGTAATGACCTCAAATAAGTACACATTGTGAAATGATTCTCATAATAGTTAGTTAACACACCCGTTGCCTCACATGCGTTTTCTAAAAAATGAGAATATCTAAGGTCTACTCTCCTAGCATATTTAAAGTGTAGTCATACATTATTTAGCAATGGGGATAAATTCTGAGAAAGAATGCATCCTTAGGCAATTTTATACTGATATGACCATCATAACATGTAATTACACAAGCCATGATGGAATAGCTTACTACACACCTACACGATAGGGCATAGTCTATTGCTCCTAGACTATAAACAGGTATAGCATGTGATTGTACTGGGTACTATAGGCAATTGTAACAAAATGGTATTTGTGTTTCTAAATATCTAAACAGAAGAGGTTTAGTAAAAATATGGCATAAAATGTAAAATAATAATAATAATAATAATAATAAAGATTTAAAAGGTATGTATGTATTTACCATGAATGGAGCTTGTAAGACTGGCAGTCACTCTGGGTTAGTCAGTGAGTGAACTTAAGGGTCTAGGACATTACTGGACAATACTGTAGGCCTTATGAAGAGTGTAAACCTAGGCTATACTATATGTATTTTTTTAAAGTTCTTTAGTTCTTCCTTCAATCATAAATTAATCTTACCTTACTATACCCTTTTTACTTTTGTTAACTTTTTGACTCTTTTATAATAATTCTTAGCTTAAAACATACACATTGTACACATATATAAAAATATTTTCTTTATATACTTATTCTATTTTTTCTATTTTTAAAACATTTTTCTTTTACTTTTTAAACATTTTGTTAAAAACTAAGACATACACACATTAGCCTAGGCCTACACAGGGTCAGCCTCAGCAATATCACTGGCTTCTACCTCCACATCTTTTACCACTGGTAGGTCTATAGGGGCACTAACACGTGTGGAGCTGTCAACTCCTATGATAACAATGCCTTCTTCTTGAATGTCTCCTGAAGGGCCTGCCTGAGGCTCTTCTTGAGGAGCTACCACTCTTTTATGAAATATGTCCATGATGGTTTGCTTGGTTTATTTCTTTCCTTCATCATATGTTTGCTTATAAGCAGATAATGTACCATGATTTACCGCTGCATACCAATAAAAACCATGCAGTGTTGTGGTTTATGTTTTTAAACATTTTGAAGAGCTTGTTGAGGTCTGCAAAAGCTTCTGTTGAACTTTCCCTGTAAATTTACTTGAGTGGTTTTTATTTTCCTTCTCTTGCTGTTTACTTTTCTCTAGCCTCTTCTTCAGCTCTATAATTGTCTTCCAGTTCCAACAACATCACGTTAGTCAATTTCTCAGGCACCACCTCTAGGAGCTCCTCAATGTCATCTTTATTCACACTCAGATAAAAGTTGTTTGCCTTCTCAATCACAGCCTTGACTTTTGCAAGCACCTTAATCCTTGGAAAATCCTTTGTAGCCATAGGTGAACTTCTTCTATATCTTATTCCAACTGCTATACATACACTTCTTTATGACATCCCCAAGCCCAATAAAAGTTCTTAGTGCAGTCATAGATGTTATAGTCCTTCCAGAATTGCATCAAGGTCTTCTCAGTGTCTTCTTCAGTTGCAGCAATAGCATGGGCAAAGCTTATTCTTCCCTAGTAGGACTTAAAACTGCTGTAGCTGTGATTCCATTGGTTGTATCAAAGAAGTGGAATTTGGAGACAGAAACACCACTTTAATATTAGGATGATAATCAGTAAAACAAGGAGGATATGCAGAAATATAAACAATAAGCAAAATTTTCAAAGATATATTATTCTCTAAACAGCACTTCTCTATTTTGCTGGGATAGCAATTTAGGAGGGCATCTTGAAGGAGGAGCTGGGCCATTCATGACTGTTTATTGTTCCTGTAGCACAATGGCATTATGTGCTTATTGATATGCTTGAACAGCATGGGGTTCTCATTGCCATAGCTCACAAAAGGTTTCAATTTTTATTCAGCAACATTGCCCGCAAACAAGACTGTTATCATGTCCTTAAGAGACTGGAAACCTTGCATAGACTTGGTATTCCTATGGATGAAAGTCCTTTTAGGTATCTGTTTCCAGAATAGAAATGTTACATCCATATTGAATATTTGCTTTGGCAAGTAATTTCCATCTACCGTCGATTACCTAGAGTTTTAAAACATTCTTCAGTTGCCTTCACATTAGCACTTGCAGGATTACGACTTGCTTTCACGTTATCTAAAGCCTCACAATTATTGAATCATTTATACCACTCAGAGCTAGCAGTAAACTCAACTCTATAGTGGAGTACATACAGACTTTCCTTTGAACATTACGAACAAACTTTTTGCTTTTGTCCTGACCATCATGAAACTGAGAGAGATGTGTTTATGAGTCTGGTTTTCAATCTAGGTCATTAGAAGTTCCTCTACATCTGAGATAAGGCTTTATTAAATTTTTGTGTCTCCTTACCTTCAATAAAGCAGGTTCTTTAACATCTTTCATTACTTGATATTTGTTCTTCAAAATCATTGCTATGGTTGAATAGTACATGTCTGACTGGTGAGTAATAACCATCACTGATTTTTCATTTTTATAGTCCTTAGTCACTTTTAATTTTGTTTCCAGGTTAATCACTTGAGTTGGACTTGTACTGGCAACATTAGCACAAGATTTTTTATGATTAGGGGCCATGATGAACAAAACAACACTAGATTAAATTAAGCACAAGAGAAAATGTTATAGCCAAGATACTTGGTAAATATGACATGTATGAAGCTGCTGTCAACAAAACAGGGCATATTGTTTTACAGTAAACTTTTTATCTTATAAGCAGATATAGTATATCCTAAAATAATGGTAATTAAAATATAGCATAGTAAATACATAAACCAGTAACATAGACATTTACTATCATCATAAAGTATTATTCATGTAAATAATTGTATGTGATATACATTTATACAACTGGCAATGCAGTAGGTTTGTTAACACCAACATTACCACAAACATATGAGTAATACCTTGCCCTGTGATGTTATGATAACTTCCACTTCCTTAGGCAACAGGAATTTTCCAAGTGCACTATAATCTTTTATTTTTTTATTTTCTTTCCAACTTTTATTTTTTGGTTCAAAGGGCATATGTGCAGGTTTGTACCTGGGTAAATTGTACTTCATGGAAGTTTGGTGTACAGATAATTTTGTTATCAGCATAATACTCCATAAGTAGTTTTTTAATCTTGATTTCCCTTGCCCACTCCACCCTCAAGTATGTTCAATGTTTGTTTTATTCTTTGTATTCAGATGTACTCAATGTTTAGCTCCTACTGATACATGAGAATCTGCAGTATTTGGTTTTTGTTTCCTACATTAATTTGCTTAGGATAATGGCCTCCAGCACTTTCCATGTTGCTGCCAAAACATGATTTTGTTCTTTTTTATGGCTTTGTAGTTTATGGAGCCACCAACATATATGCAATTTGATGTTAACTGAAATGTCTTTATGTGGTGCATGGCTGTATATAATACACTATTATTAACTATAATTCCCATACTATACATTGGGCCCTCAGAACATATTCATCTTATGACTTACATTTTATATTATTTGATAAACAACATCTCCCTATTTCTCCCAAACCCGGCCACTGGCAACCACCATTAGACTCTTTGTTTTGACTCTTTTAAAGATACCGCATTGTGATGGTTAATGGTGACTGTCAACTTGGTTGGATTGAAGGATGCAAAGTATTGTTTCTGAGTGTATCTATGAGGATATAACCAAAAGAGATTAACATTTGAGTCAGTGGACTGGAAGATGCAGACCCACCCTCAGTCTGGGTAGGCACCATCTAATCAGCCCCCAACAAAGCTAGGATAAAAGCAGGCAGAGGAACATGGAGGAACTAGACTGGCTGAGTCTTCTTCAGTTTTCTATCTATCTTCCTTCAGTGCTGGATGCTTCCCGCCCTTAACCATCAGACTCCCAAGTTCTTAAGCTTTTGGTCTTACACAACTGATTCACCAGGGGCTCTAGGGCCTTCAGCCGCAGACTGAAGACTGCACTGTTAGATTTCCTATTTTTTAGGTTTTAGTACTCAGGCTGGCTTCCTGACTGCTCATCTTGTAGTCAGCCTATTGTGGAACTTCACCTTGGGATCATGTGAGTCAATTCTCCTAATATATTCCCCTTCATATATTCATCTATCCAATTAGTTCCGTCCCTTTAGAGAATGCTGCTTAATACACAGGGTAAGTAATGTGCTTCAAACTCAAAAAGCCAAACACAAGCATTTGATAATTTGCTTAAAATAAGAACTTCAGATCACAAAGATTCATCATGAACAAAACTGAAAGACACTTTTTAAAATATTTTATTTTTTTTACTTTTAAAACGCCAACCACTAAAGTATTACTAAAATTAGTTCATATCAGTTATCAAGATCATCTTTATTTTGATTAATTTTGACCCAGTGTTGTTTCTACACACTTCACTGGGCCTATTCCTTTTGTATCCCATGCTTTGATCACCCGTCATATGTTCCATCAAAATAAGGCATTTTAATATCTGCGTCTGCACAAGGAATCTTTCAGTCTACTCTTTGCCAATGTCTGATCTAATCACATTTGTTCTATTCGAATTGTAATTACATTTAATCCTGGCACAGTGAAAAGCAGAGTAGTATATTGGAATAAAGGAAAAATTATTAAGGCATACACCATGGAGAAAAAACAGATAAAGAAAATCATAGTTCCACAAACTGGAAAGATATTTCAACAATGGTTACTATAAACAGAAGCTGAAACTCCTGTATGCTACTAATTATGCACATTTACTGGCAACTAAATGCATCAGACATCTATACATGATTAGCACAGTTTAAAGTTCAGAGTTCAGAAATTCCATAAGACATTAAGTTATACTCCTGTTATTACCTCCTGAACAGTATCTATTCTGTATGTGGCTTACAAAGCAAAGTTTTTAATCATTTCATAATCCTAACACCCTAAAATACAAATGCAAGAAGAAAATCATCTGTGTAACCCTGTTACTTGAAAATAATGAAAACAAAAGACCAATTATCTCATTTACTCACGTCCTAGGAAAAAACTGCTTTCCTCTCTCATTATGGGAAAAAGTAGACACAAGAATTAGTTTTATGCATGTTTAAATATCAGAAAATAAAAATTTTTCTCAGCCACCATGCTTTTGCATGCAAACCAATTATTGAGAGTTCTTTATTTCTGAAGTGAGTAGATCAGGAATGGACTTGCTCAAATAAACCAGCCCAGTGTCACCCATTGAAACAGGCTTCCAGAGCAGCACCAGTCTGTGCTTTCTTTAATACTGATACCTTAACTTCACTCTATCCAAAAGCTCCTACATCAGGTCAATCATATTCTATGTTCAGAAATTATGATTATAGATAATTAGCATAATTATCTCTTGTTTAAATTGGCAATGGATTTCATTTTGAAGTGTTTCATTTCATTTTCTATTCAATTAATGAGGGCTGGTCCCATCCTTTTATGGCATTTAAAAGCATTGTAAGTAATTACAGAATATCATAAAGCACACCTGGAGCCAGAAACAAGAGAAAATGGCCTTTGTTTTTAGTAGGGTAATATTTGGAAATACTTACATATCAGGACATCTTCAAGCTAAGTTATTGATAGAAATATCACCCAAAATATTTAAATAAGTAGATTTTGTATACAGTTTCCAAAATAATATGAATTTGTATATATTATAAAATGGTTATGTATTAATTAACAAATGAATTTTAAGACATTAAAAATAAATTTTGGTAAATTAGATTCATTAAATAAGTACTCAATCTCACACAGAAAATATATTTTAATATGTCAAAAAATATTCCCTAGCCATTATTTTGTACTCTCACTTTTATAAAGTAGACAGTTATGTTCAGGATATATTTGCCCATTTATCGAACATAAAATGATCCCTCATTGTCATTTTATATCTGTATAATCTCATCATTTATATCTATATGTATCTCATCTTGGAGAAGACTCTAGCCTTCCTAGAGTCCTAATTTCAAACATTTCTCGGCCATGTTTTTTTCAAGGTATAATAACAAGTCCTGTGATTCTCACCTACAACAAAAGTATCACCTTAGAGCTTATCAAGCAATCTTTGATAAGCTTTGATATTCTAAGTCTTTTCTGATTAAATTCTTTTGAATTGGCTATACCTATTTAAATGTCTTACCTGTACGCCTTTGGTCTTTCTCTGAATTGTCCATGTCTTGCTTTGAGTATTGCTTCATAATTTTCTGAATCCTATTCCCCTATGGATTGACTGTATAGAGTCATTCCAGTCAGATCTCAGATCACGAGCCTCTTCCTCTGGTTGGTTTCTTAGCCTCCCATTAGTTTCTAGTCTAGCAATATCTAAGAGAGCTTCCTTTTGTTTGTTGTTTTCTTTAAAATAGTGATATTTGAGGGTATTTTATTTTTCTTTTTATAGCTCTTTAATGCCTTTTAAGATCTCATTTTCCCCTTCGTATCTTAGTAACATCTCCTCCAAGATATAACTCATGTTTGAAAGAAAAGTATGCAGTCTTTTCCTCTAGCTTAATTAATCTTTTAAAATGTTGTCTCTGTTCTTTGATTGCAAAGGTTATCAACTTATTCTGTCCTCCTTAGATTCCTGGAAAACCTGATTCCTGGAGGGGGAGTATTTTAAACAGACTTTTAAATTAAAAAAAAAAAAAGTAGAAAATATATGCATTCTGTCTAAGCTTGGAACAAATAAAGTCAAAATGTAACAGACTTATCAGCTCTGCAACTTGTATGGTATTTACTTGCATTTTAAAAGCAAATATTGTAAAAAAGACACTAGAGGCAGAAAACCAATTGTTCTGCCTTTTTATGTTCAAATGTGCTATACACATAATATATATATTTTTTTGAGACAGAGTTTCACTCTTATTGCCCCAGGCTGAGTGCAATGGCATGATCTCGGTTCACCTCAACCTTTGCCTCCCAGGTTCAAGAGATTCTCCTGCCTTAGCCTCCCGAGTATTCAAAACATTTTATTTTCCCTATGGTTAAATGGTTGCCACTTGCAGAGAAATTGATTGTTTTAAGGTTCCCAGGAAGCCCATCGCAACCTGTGTATGGTGGTTACTCACACATGCTTTAGGGATGACGAACCCAGCTTCCTGTGTTTAAGGCTGGGTCACACAAACTTGCTGAAAGGCATTTCCATAAACTGCAATCTCAAACTAGGATCAAAATATCCTTGATCTAAGTCTTAGGCCTCAGTTACATGGCAGCAGACTAACTGCTCCATTAAAACAAATTGAATCACAACAACATGCTACCAAACCTTCCTGCCCTGATAAAAGATTACTATGGTTCCCAAATTCCACTCTCCCAGTCTCTTAATGTCCCCACCTTAAATAATGATGCTTTATTTTATCCAATAAAAATATCCCTTTTGTTTCATGCTGAGCTCTGAATAATTGCTACAGTTATAGCATACAATTTTAGCAGTTGAAGACAAAAATGGCTATTACCAAAAAAACTTAAGATCAAGAATATAGCTTTAAGCTAAGGGGCTTGTTAATATGGCCCCCAGAATGAAGTTTTTTTTTTTTTACCTCTTGAGGCCGGAATGTGATGTGCAAACTTGTGACTTCCTCATATTAACCTGTTCCTGTAAAATTTGAAAAAGAAGACTGGAATGTAAACTTTTGTGGTCAACAATTACTTTACCAAAAAAGAGGAAAGAAGAAATAGGCTGAAGAGTATGCTTTCTTCTCTCAGACTCTTGTAATACATTAATTTTTCTTCTTCTCAGTGTAGGAGTAAATGAAGTGTCTGAGAGAGATTAGAATATTGACTCTTATAGTATCCCTTCCCCCAGGAAAACAGAAACCACCACCAACAATCTCTTCTGTGAGGTTTGTGCATCCAGGTACACATAATTTCCTTCCAAAGATGACTGAACTCAGTATTTCTCTTGTATGTGTCTTGACTGCCAACATAGAATCTTATTCTATTACCCTGAGTGTTGTGTTAGTCCATTTGCATTGCTATAAAGCAATACTGAAAGCTGGGTAATTCATAAAGAAAATAAGTTTATTTGGTTTGCAGTTCTGCAGGCTGTATAAGTACAGTAACAAAACAACAGCTTGGCTTCTGTGGAGGTCTCCAGAAGCTTTTACTCATGGTGGAATGTGAAGGGGGAGTAGGCACATCATATGGCAAGAGAGGGAGTGAGAGAAAGAAGGAGATTCCTTTCGGCAATCAGAGAAGTTCTTTTTAATAACTAAATCTCACATAAAATTACCACTGGGAGGGCACCGTGCTATTCATTAGGAATATGTCCCATGATCCAGACACCTCCTGCTGACCTTCATCTCCCACACTGAATATAACATTTCAACATGAGTTTTGGAGGGGACAAACTTTCAAAACATACCAGATGTTATATCAGTAAAAGCACATTTTATTTAGAATGACTTTGAGACATTAAAATACCACCTGTGCTATTTTTTGTTTGTTTGAAAAAGCACTGACATGCCCAGCATCATTTCTGTATTTGCTGTAAGCTCCACATATGTTACATATGTCCCCTGCAGAGAATTTCTCTACATTGGTGATTACAAGCTAAATCTGTGTTTGGGATTGGGCTATGTGGTTTTATTGTCATAAGTTAAAATATTTAAAGTCTAGAAAAGTGACAACAGCAATAAGATGAGGTAAATATACTTCAAATATTTGTTTCATGATTTCTAAAACACAAGGGAAAGCTAACATGGAGAATGGCTTTATTTCAATTATTTCAAGGAACAGTCTTCTTCCCACTTATTATGTGGGAACCAGCTACTTTATTTTTCCAAGTTTGTAATAATTATATAAAGGCAGTAAAAAAGATAAGAATATTAATGCAGAGAGAATTTGTGAAACATGATAGCAGAGGTAAATATATCTTGGATAAAAGAAAATACATATAATAAGAAAAAGGAAAACAAAACCAGGTGAAGTGTGAAAGAGGAATATATTTAAAAGAAAGAAACCACTGTACACAAATCTTAGGGAGAAAAAGTCAAGAGCGAAATACATTTTCAATATTATTATTCTATTATTAAAAAAATTTGATGTATCTATGACTACAGGTGGCAGAACTGATTGGAAAAAGTGTTAATTATAAGGGAGAAATGTTGGTGTCTCTTTAAAACTTTATCAAAGCTAAATAGAATACAGTATATCAAAATGCTTCAGATTTTGAATATGGCAGAATGAAAATACATAATAGTAATCAGGATGCTGATCACAAAAAAAATAAGCAATTAAGACTAAGCACAATAAAGCAAACAATAAAATGACAGCACAATAATTTTAAATAAACAAAACAAAAAATAAAAACTTATTATTGTATCTAAAACTGTGGACTTCATGACAAAACTATAGTATCCTTCAAATAACTGTGTGACCAAAGAACTTCTCTCTCAGTCATGATTCATCTGTAGTTAAATATTACGATTTATATTGAGATACTTACCTAAATGTTTTCTCTCTAAAGAATGTTTTTATCTACACATTTTTTAAAAAAAATCTTATTTGCATGGACATTTATTACATATTTATTAAATTAACCTTTTAAAAATATAAAAAGTAATTTCCTTACACAACTCCATTTATATTCATTTAGCAATATTTTTGACTGCCTTTTCATTTAAGACCCTGTTTATTTTTTCATTCTGCCCTGCCTTATCAGTCTTCTCATTTCTGAATCAATCTACTTTTACTCTCTGAATGTGTTCATTCTTCTGGCCTCCAGACCCTTATACATTTAGTTTATTCTTCTAGAAATCTGATATACTCAAGTCTAAGTCTTACTCATCCTTTCGATCTGAGCTTAGATATTATTGCTTCTTAGAGACTTTCATTCTCTTCTGCTATTCAACATCTTGTTCTTCTGTATAACACTCATTTTCATTATTCTTCACCAATTTCTATCTTTCCTGCTAATTAACATACAAAAATGAAGATAACTATCATCCCTCTCTCTTGTTTTCATCATTTCTATAATTAAGAGATTGGTGAATTATATTTTCTGAATACATTATATGTAAATCAAATGTTCTTTTAATGGTTATAATTACTAGCATACTTTAACATTCTGCTTTTTAATAAATATATGTAATATGTCTTGTTTTATTAAAATATTTAGTTTTTATTTTATTCTGACCCATTATTGTAGTGAAATGGCATGTAGTGCCTTTAAGTATTCTAATAAATTGCTGAAATATGATATTTATCCATTTATATTCATTGCTTATTAAATATTTCTTATGTCTTATGTGTCAGGCTTAAGGGAGCACTCTCCAGTACCTATTTTCAACGCTACTGAAAACAAAGGAGGATTGGATAATAATTAATTGAAGAACAGGCTATTATAATTATAATTAGCTATGTTAATTTAGCTAAAGTTTGACAGGCAAACCTCTTTTATGCTTTAATAATTATTATAGTTCACCTTGAAAAGTAGATTTCTGTGTCTACATGTTCTACTTGCTGAAATATATTTTTAAGACACTGTTATTGAGGTGTTATTGACATGCAAATGCTATACATATCTAATATATACAACTTTATAAATTTAGAGATAAGTATGTATCTTTGAAACTATCATGACAATCTATGCCATAAATCTGTCCAACATCTTTAAAAGTTTTCTCCAATCTTCTTAATTATTATTATTAGTGATAAAAACAAAAGGTCTACCTTCTTACCAAACCATTAAATATACAATACAGTATTATCAACTATAGGTGCTATTCTATAACCAAACCTTTGAACTCTGACTAATACCTCCCTCAGCCTCTGACAACTACCATTCTACTCTTTGCTTCCATGAGTCTGTCTACTTTAGATTCATAATGTAAGTGATGTCATGTAGCATTTGTCCTTCTGTGTCTGTTAAAAATTATTTGTTTTAAGTTACATTTAGTATATATTTATCTTAACTAAATATTAAGACAATTTTTTAAAGATTTAGATTTATATTGTTTAGCACTGCACTAGATTTCTATTCTGTAACGATAAAAAAGTTGTTACATAACATTTTGAATCAAACAAATGTTATTAATCAGGCAAAAAAGTCAACAAGTAAGCACATTTTTGAGGCTAGAAATTTAACGTTCCCCAAATTATGATTTAGTACAGCATGAAATTAAATTTTATTAGATTATAGTATAAGAAAGTAAATTTAAAAATGAATGTTTATTGGAAATAATTATGATGTCAGTCTTGCAATAATGGTCACTCAATATATTGAATACTAAATATTCCAAAGTATTATTAAAACACATGTATATTAAAATTCAAAAACTTTATAAAAATTCTTATATATTTACTTGCAGTAACTTTCTAATTCACTTAATCTTCCAAAATTGTCTTTCACATATGTCTTTCTCTTTTTAATATATTATAAAATATGACCCTAATATTTGTGGGCGATATATAACCCATTTTAATTATTTAAATATTTTAGAAGAAATTATCCTCAATTTCAATAAAAGATAACACTGCTGGTATTTTTCACTTTAGTATCATAAAATTAATTCTTAAATATTAGATAGTATCAAGGCAAAAGCACTAATAAAAATATTGAAAGTAAAAATGTTAACATGACAACTTATATTTAAATGTCTGCATTTGTCTGTAGCAATTATTTCTAGATATTTAATATTTCTTTTTCTTATTTGCTTTCTCATTCTAAATTATATTTTAAAGTAACCTTAAATAGTTAATTGCTTCTCAGAATACTTTTAAATATATTGCAGGAAAAAAAACTTCCCTAGAAAACATGTTATATTACATTAAAATGTGTATGAATTTATTAAGTTTATTTAAACTTGATGTGAGACACATGAACAGTTTGTTAACTGATATAAGCAAAAAAGTAAGATTCAGAAAAAGATTAGTTGAAGAAAGGTAAGGTGCTGTATACAGAAATGTTTTTATAAAGCTATGTTTCTCCATATTTTTATTAGGAATTGTAGGTAAACACTAAAACAACAAAAATCCCTCAGGCAACTTACAATCATGGTGGAAGAGGAAGCAAGCACATCTTATATGGTGGGGGAGAGAGAGAGAAAGAGAGAGAGAGAGAGAGAAACAGAAAGAGAGAATGAGAATAAAAAGCCCAGGGGAAATTTCCATTTAGAAAGCCATCAGATCTCATGAGAATTCCCTCACTATCAGGAGAATAGCATGGGGCTCTGCCGCCATGATCCAATCACCTCCTATCAGGTCTCTCCCTCAACATCTGGAAATTATAGTTCAAGATGAGATTTCTTAGGTACACAAAGCCTAACCATATCAGCCATTTTAATTGAAAGAGATCATTAAATATTTGTTTGTGTAAACAGATTATAGAGTTAAACATTCCATGTGTACTTTCTGAAGATTATGTTGATAAGTATCTATTCATGTGCACACAGAGTCTGGTAGAAAATTTCATGTTAGGATTACAAGAATATACCAAATATATGTAAAAGACATGAACACAGGTAAAAATAAAAACAAAACAAATCTAGTTGGTCCATACATTTATCTGTTTTCAATTTATTTGGATGTTATTCTTGTGAAAGTTCCTTCTATTTAAACTATTTGACCCTATTTTGGCATTGCCTATTTCCATCTTTGTCTGCCAGTCCATCAGTTTTACACCATGATCATGGCTTATGTGTCTGTCATACTGATTCAACTGTTCACAGTCCACTTGTCTAGTGTTGATTTCCTTCAAGTAGTCAGCCTTAGACTGTATCTTATAAGCTACTCTAAAGCCAAGGACCTGCTTTCCAAGTGCCTCTAAATTTTCAAAGTGCAGCCCTCAAAAGTGAAAGCAAAGTAACAAACCAATATCACTTGGCCTTATTCAAGTTTCTGTACATTACTTTTTTTAAAAAAATGTGAGAGATGGGAAAGTTCTTCTTCAAAGTTTATAACTCAGACAACATTAAAAGTAGTTACAATCTCTTGCTCTATGGCCATTATCCATGATTAGCATAAACATATATATATATTCTCTAAATCACCTACATCTTAAATCAGCTACCTTGACTCACTCCAGCATGTTTGAACAGGAATGGGCAACTTCAAATCCGGGTGCATGCCATTCCTTATTTGGAAGCCCTCCTGATCTTTTCCTAACTTCCTCTTTTTCCTTTTCTTCTTTGTCTTCTTTCCCCTTATCCAGGACATTTTCAAGTCTTTAGCCAATCGAGGCAAGCATAGAATGTGAGGTCCTGTTCTGGCCTGTGGAAACTCTGGACACAGCGGTAGGGTGACTGCATCAGGTTATGATAGTTATAAATGTCCCTGTCTCCTTTGTTCAGGTATGCTTTTGTGGCAAGACTGCCAGTGAGTTGTACCCTTTCTGCAATAAGTAAATTAGCCTTTCTGAGTGATACATTGTCTCAGTGTGGATTTTTCCTGATGTTAAAAAACCATTTCCAACAAATTTGGGGGCTTGTCCAAGATTCTGTTTCCCCTCTGGGGCAGTCCTTGGTCTTCTCTTGTTGGGAGGTGTCCTGCTACCATATTGCTGTGGCCCTGAGGGACAGAGCCAGGCCTGGTATGAGAAATACATTTGGATTCTCAGCAACACAGGGGAGAAAGAAAGACATGCAAGATCATGGTGACACGGAGACCATGTGCATGAGCCAACATAGGAAAAACCCTAAGAGGGTGGCAAAGTAGTTCCTTGGTTGTCTTGAAGGGAATGTGTGTGTGAGTGAATAGTTTCAGTTAAGACAGAGTGAATGCAGGATGGGTGTGTATAACCTTCAGGAGAAAAATGGAAGGGAGAAACGTTATCTCCTGGGGAAAGGATACAGGCAAGACATTTCTGGTGTAAGAAATTGAGCCTTAGCAAGCCACTGAGGGCAGGATAGGCAAGACATCCCTTATCTGGAGGAACTGGGGAATTGCGCCTCCTGGGTAATAGATAGGAGAGATATCTTTGATCTGGAGGATCTGAGGGATTGGGCCTTCTGCGGAACAGACAGACAAGACATCCCTGGTCCAGGAAGTCTGTAGGATTGTGTCTGCTGAGAGAGAATTTTTCTCTGGCTTGGGGAGTGAGTATTAAGTCTATTTAGAATCCAATATGAGAAATACTTCTAGTAAGACTGAAACAGGAAGTAAGGCAGAGAACAAGAGAGATGAGAGTGATTAAATCTCTCTCAATAGTCCATTAGGACTCATGCTGAAGTACTGGAAAGAGAATGAAAGGATCAAATGTAAGAAAAAGCAACTGATGATAAACTATTGTGGCTTTCTTTGGACTCAGGAACCAATCTTAAATCCTGCTGTTTTCTGGCCAAAATTTGGCTCAGATGAAGACTGGGTCTGCCAATTCTTAATAATGTATGCTAACAACAAGAGTTTGGTGTCCTCAGAAGAAATAGAGTATGCCCTATGCTGGCAGTCATGGCCTGTTTCTCCGTACCCCTTAAATAATTTAAAACAAGAAATAGGTGTAGTCAAGAAGTTAAAAAGAGAAAGCAACTGATGGGACCCTTTCAATAATCTTACCCCATTTCTATCTCCTAATGCACCTGCCACATGGCCACAGGCAGAAGTCCTGCCTCCCCCACCACAGGCAGTAGTCTGCCTCCAGTTGCTCCACTTGCACCCCTCCCTCATGCCTTCATCCCAGGGGCAGGGGTAAGGATTCCTGTATCAAATCCTGAGGAGTTATCAACCCGAGGTTTTGATCTTTGCCATTGCCCATTCAAAAGCTCACTCTCTGGGAGAGGACTCCAGAAGTAAATGGAGCAATGTAAATGAGACATTCAGAACCTCCCATTTCCTAATACTTCTCAGTTTTTCCCATTGAGAGAAATTCCACATGGTGGGAGTACCATTGGATTTGTAAATGCTCCTTTAACTGCTTCTGAGTTCCATGGCCTAAAGAGCTTAAGCACCTGCTGGATGATCAGGAAGGAGTGGCAGAAAAAACTGATCAGTTTTAGGTCCCCTACTATATACATGGACCGAGTTAATGTTGATCTTAGGTATTCTCTTCTTGAAAGAAGAATGCAGGGCTGCTATGGCAGCTTGGGAATGTGATCACCCTGCTGGCCAAGAAAGCCCAGCAGCAGACACCAAGTTCCCTGTTCAGGATCCCCACTGGGATAATAATAATACCTCCCACAGACCGAACATGAAAGACTTGCATGAGCTAATGATGAGAGGGATTAAAGAGTGAGCACCCAGACCTCAAAACCTTACTAAAGCCTTCTGTGTACAACAAGAGAAAGATGAAAGACCTAGGCAATTTTTGAGCTGATTGAGAGAGCAAATGAGGAAGTATGCTGACTTAGACAGAGATAGCCCTCTAGGGCAAGGTATGTTTAAATTACATTTTGTTACAAATAATTGGCCTGACATTGCTAGGAATCTGCAGATAGAGAGATGGAAGAACCACTCAATTGAAGAACTTTTAGAGGAAGTACAGAAAGTATATGTGAGAAGAGATGAAGAGAGACAAAAGCAAAATGCAAAGATTTTCTGGCAGAACTCACCTGGGCAAACTATGCCAAGGACAAAATTCCAATTGTTGTCCCAAAATACGAATTCACAGAGAGGGAGAGGGCAAGGTCGAAATGGGACATGAGAGGATCAAGTATGTGTTGTAAAAGGTGGAAATGTAAAGCAGATGAGGATAAGCAAAAGCAAGAGGGCCCTGGATAGGAAGAGAAGTTTGCCAAGATAGATGTTACAAATGTGGGGAAAAAGGCCATTTTAAGAGAGAACGCCCTAAATAGAGGCCACAGAGGAAGTTTTTCCACTCATGCTGGATTTTGAAGAGGAAGAATAGGGGGGTCATCAGGGGTTCTTTCTCTTCTATCGTGAGTCCCACCAAGAGCCCTTGATAAATTTGGAGGTGGGTCCAAACCATGAACAAATAATGTTTCTTATAGATTCTGGAGTAACCCACTCTTCCTTGTGCTTCTCTCCAAGAGAAGACTTAAATTGTTCTTCCAAAGAATTATTAATATCTGGGGCAAAGGAGGAAGGATTAAAGGCCAAGATTTTAGAAAACACAGAGGTAAGATATAAACATAGAATGACTAATACTCAATTTTTGCTAATCCCTGAAGCAGATACTAAGTTATTAAGAAGAGACTTGATGCTAAAGTTAGGCCTAAAACTACAGGTAGGGCCAAGGGGATTCTTTCCCTCTCTACATTTGTTGACTAGTGTAGATGAAAAGAAAATTCACCCTGATGTATGGTCAAGAGAAGGAAATCAAGGGAAGCTCCAGATTCCCCCAATAAAAATTCATTTAAAATTCCTGGGGGAGTGGCTACAAGAAAGCAGTACTCAATCCCTGTAGAAGTTCGGATAGGATTGAAACCTGTGATTTAAGGTCTCATTAGAGATGGGTTTTTAGAGCCTTGTATGTCCCCATATAATACCCCTATCTTGCCTGTTAGGAAGCCTGATGGATCCTATCAATTAGTGCAGGATCTTAGAGCCATAAATGAAATAGTACAAACCACTCATCCAACCATGCCAAACCCATATAATATTCTTAACAAACTTCCCTGCAGTCATCAATGGTTTACTGTCATAGATTTGAAGGATGCCTTTTGTGCATGCCCTGTGGCTGAAAACAGCCGAGATCTGTTTGCCTTCAAATGGGAGGATCCCCACACAGGCCAAAAACAACAGTACCAATGAACCATATTTCCCCAGGGGTTTGCAGACTCACCAAATATTTTTACTCATGCTCTAGATAAAATAATTAGAGATATGGTGATCCCAATACAGTTACATCTAATTCAGTATATGGATGATATTCTAATACCTGGTGAGGATATAGAAAACGTGAGTGAATATTCCATATACTTTTTAAATTACCTACATTCAAAGGAGCTATGGATTTCAAAGGAAAAACTTCAAAATGTTGAACCAGAAGTTAGATATTTAGGTCATCTAATTATTACAGGCAAAAGAAGGATTAGGCCTGAATGAGTTGAAGGAATTGTGTCTTTACCTTACCTGAAATAAAACAGGTGCTCAGAAAATTCTTAGGGCTAATTGGATATTGCAGATTATGATTGACTCCTTTGCATTAAGAAGTAAATTGTTATATGAAAAACTAACTAAACAAGGACCAGCCCCACTTATATGGTCCTCTGATGAGATAGATCAAGTGAATGAACTGAAGGCATATTTAATGTCTGCCCCTGTCCTGGCCTTACCCTCCTTACAGAAACCTTTCCATCTTTTTGTGAAAGTAAATAATAGAGTAGCCCTGGGGGTACTCACTCAAGAACACAGAGGTTACTGGCAGCCAGTTGCCTTTCTGTCTCAAGTCTTGGATCTTGTTGCCAGTGGGTGGCCTCAATGTATCCAGTCTGTGGCAGCTACCACCATATTAATAGAAGAAAGCAGAAAAAGTACCTTTGGTGGGTACTTGACTATGAGTACGCCCCATCAAGTTAAAGCTATTTTAAATCAAAAGACAGGAAGATGGCTTACTGATCTAGAATTCTAAAGTATGAGGCCATTCTGCTAGAAAGAGATGACTTAACCCTAAAAACTGATAGCTCACTCAACCTTGCAGGGTTCCTAACTGGAAATCCATCATTACAGACAGAACATTTATGTCTGGACCTAATTGATTACCACACAAAGGTTGGACCAGATTTGTCCAAGACCCCTTATAAGACCAGATGGCATCTATACATAGATGGGTTCTCACAGATGTTTGATGGGAAATGACATAATGAGTACTCGGTAGTAGATGGAAATATCCTAGAAGAAATTGAGGCTGAAAGAGGTCTAAGGAACAGCCAAGGCCAAGAACTTGCTCATGAACCATTGGTTGTTTGTGTCTTAAACAATCTCCAATTACCAGAAGAAATAGCTATGGTACATGTCCCTGGACATCAACATCATTTTTCATTTGAAAGCTGGGGAAACAATCTTGCACACCAGGTGGCTAAAAAGGCAGCCGTGGTTACTGAGCCAATGTTTCATTTAACTCCCTTCTTTCTTTCTCCTAAAATAATTCCTATATTCTCTTCTATTGACAGAAATTGGAGCTAAGGAAAATGCCCCTTGTGAGAGAAGTCTTATCTCGTCTGCACCAAGGAATACATTGGGGCTTTCAGGCCTTGTGTAATGCAGTTCTTAGAGTCTATGGATGTACTGGAATTTATACTCTGGTCAGGCAGGTCACAGATGGCTGTTTCATCTGCAAGAAAACAAATAAGCAGACTCTGAAGAAATTACCTCTGGTTGGAAGAGCTCTGGGGTAAAGGCCATTCCAAAGTGTACAAGTGGATTAGGCCAATTAAGATATCTATTGGTGATAGTTGATCATCTCACTCATTGGGTAGAAGCTATTTCTTTCTTGAAAGTTATTGCTAATAATGTAGCAAAGGCCTTAGTTGAGCATATTGTCCCCAGATTTGGATTAATAAATAACATTGACTCAGACAATGGAACTCACTTTACTGAAGATATCATTAAGAAATTGGCCCAGACGTTAGACATAGAATGGGAATATCATATTCCTTGGCATCCTTCCTCCTCAGGGAGGGGAGAAAGAATGAATCAGACACTTAAAAATCATTTACTAAGTTTATTTTAGAAATACAGTTACTGTGGACCAAATCCCTTCCCATTGCCTTATTAAGGATCAGGATGGCTCCCCTGAAAGGCATAGGTTTATCTCCTTATGAGTTGCTATATGGACTGCCATACTTACATTCCTCAGCTGATGTTCCTACATTTGAAACCAAAGATCAGTTTCTTATAAATTAGATACTTGGTCTCTCTTCCACCCTCTCCTTTCTTAGAACCAGAGGTCTTTTAGCACAGGTATCATTCTTGGAATTTCCAGTACACCAGCATCAGCCTGGGGAATATCTCTTCATTCAAAGATGGAAAGGAGGGAAGCTTAAGCTAGCTTGGGAAGGACCCTATCTTGTGCTGCTGACCACCAAGACTGCAGTCAACACTGCTGAGAAGGGATAGACCCACTATACTCGGGTCAAGATAGCATCTGCGCTCTCAGGTTCCTGGGCAGTAGTTCCTGGATCAAGCTTTAACAAATTAATATTAAGAAAAATTTGATGTATTTCTGCTTCTGTTTTTCTTTCCTTCCTTTTGTGACTCCTCAATTTATCAGTATTATAACTAGATCAGATTCTCTTCAAGTTATAACCTTTGATGCTTGCCTAGTAATGCCTTGTGGAGACTTACATAGTCAAAGACAGTTAACTTCCTCAAAGAAATACTTATGCCCTGGCCCCCTAAGTGATTTGGCAGTTCCCAGTCCTCATCAGTGTGACAAGTTACAGCACAGGTGTCAATTCCTTGTCACTATCAACTGGCAGCTATGCAGTAGTTGAGACGACATCTTATGGAACACCCAATATAGAGAGGCTGGACCTCTGCAGGAGGAATTTGTACTGATCTCAGATCTAACCTCTACTTCACTAAAGGGACCTCTTACCCTGATTGCAAAATTTACCAATGCAACCCTATCCTCATTTCTGTCACTATTTCTACAATTATGGATAGTAAGCCTGTTATAAATTGCCTTTACAGCATTGGGGCAAATGTAAACAGGAAAGATTCTGTAGGTATGTTTGAAATATGCCTTCTCCCTCTTCCTCCTTCCCCCTCTTCCTCCTTCCCCTTCTCCAACCCGAGCCATTTCAGCCTTAGATCAAACATCAGCTGTTCAAATTATTTCCACACCTAATGATAAAACAAAGGTATCGGTAGTACAGATAAATGATCTGAAACAAATCTTAACTATTGAGACAGGGTATCAAGATACAAATGTCTGGTTAGAATGAATTAAATATTTCCTCCACATGCTAAATAAAAGTGACTGTTACACTTGTGTGTATGGCAGACCAGAGGCCCAGATTGTCCCCTTCCCACTGAAGTGGTCCTCTCACCAGACAGACCTGGAAAGCATGATAGCTCTCTTTCAAGATTCTACTGCCTGGAACAATGGACTATGCAAGCTCTTTCTCTGCTATATCCTGAGGTTCAACAACCTGCAGGTCAGCCCCCAAGGGCCATTTAAACTCTATCTTCTGAGGTAGGGTTCGCCTTGTGTCTCTCAAGGCAGGAGAAGAACTCAGTATTCCTTGGAAATTTCATAGGATGCAGTGAAGTAAGGCATTTTTGAGAGCTAACCCATCGGTCTTCCAACAGCCATCCCCAAGCAGACGTATGGTGGTATTTGTGGGGGACCCTTACTGGACACTCTGCCAAATAACTGGAGTGGTACTTGTGCTCTAGTCCAATTGGCGATCCCTTTAAACCTGCATTTCATCATCCAAAGATAAAGAAAACCCACCAACAACGTATAAGAGGAACCCCATATGGGTCCTTTGATTCTCCTGTGTACTTAGATGCAATTGGGGTCCCAAGACGAGTTCCAAATGAAGTTAAAGCCAAAAATCAGATAGCTGCTGGATTTGAATCAACACTATTCTGGTGGGTGACAAGAAATAAAAATGTAGACTGGATAAATTATATTTATTATAATCAACAATGATTTGTTAACTATACCAAGGATGCTGTTAAGGGAATTTCAGAACAGTTAAGGTCTACCAGCCAAATGGCGTGGGAAAACAGGATTGCTCTTGACATAGCTGAAAGGGGCTGTATTTGCATAATAATTCAGACCCAATGCTGTACTTTCATTCCAAATAACACAGCTCCAGATGGAAATATTATAAAAGCCTTACAGTAACTTACAGGCCCTATCTAATGAAATAGTCAAAAATTTGGGAATAAATAACCTCATTTCAAACTGGCTAGAGAACTGGCTTGGCAAATGGAAGGACACTTTGGCATCAGTCCTCACTTCTCTGGTAGCGTTATAAAGTATACTTCTTGTAGGATGCTGTGTTATACCCTGTGTTCAAGGATTCATGCAAAGGCTTGTAAATACTACTCTCGCTAACCTATCTCAAACTCCTCTTCCACCCTATCCAGAGAAATTACTTCTGTTGGCAAAGCGGAACAACAAAGTAGGATCTATTAGATAAGTTTGAAGAAGAATTATTAAATAAAAAGAGGAGGGAATTGTGAGACATGGGAAAGGTCTTCTTCAAAGTTGATATCTTAGACTATATTATAAGGAGTTACAATCTCTTACTCGATGGCCTTTATCCACTATTAGTACAAGCATATACCCATGTATATATATGTGCTGTAAATCAGGTATGTCCTAAATCAGCTACGTTGACTTGCTCTGGCATGTCTGAACAGGACTGGGCAAGCTCCAAATCCTGATGCATGCCATTCCCTATTTGGAAACCCCTTCTGACCTTCTCCTGACTAGCTTCCTCTTTTTCCTTGTCTTCCTCCTTGTCTTCTTTTGCCTTATCTATTCAGGAAATTTCCAAATCTTTAGCCAATAGGGTCAAGCATAGAATGTGAGGCCCTATTCTGGCCAATGGAAACTGGGCACAGCAGTAGGGCAATTGCATCAGGTTATGAAAATTACAAATGTCCTTGTCTCCTTTGTTCAGGCATGCTCTTGTGGCAAGATTGCCAGCGAGTTGTATCCTTTGTGCAAGAAGTAAACTAGCTTTGCTGAGTGATCCATTGTCTCTGTGTGGATTTTTCCCAATGTTATAAACCCATTTCCAACAAAAAAATAACATGAGAATGTAATATAATAAAGCATCAAATATTACCTAGGGGATATTTTATGTGACTCAAAAAATTAATAATATTAGAATACATAATTCTGTGACTGTCAGATGTTGATTCTGTTCCTCATTTCAGCTCTGACTGCCTGGGTGACATTGTGCAAGGCATATAACATCCTAAACCTCAATCCTTATTTTTGTAATGAATTTAATCGAGCATGGGAAGAGCTCAACTTGGTGCTTGTCACATAAATTTCCATGCATTTTTTTAGTCACATACAAATGGGTAGCTTTAAAACTGTAAGAGTAAACTGAACATTCACCTCTCAATATATAAGATATACTATAAACTGTTTTTTGAGATATTGCATAGGGATAGCACATAAAATAGAACAAAAATAGTATTTATTTTACAAGAGAAACTATGAAAACAAATGTTAAATTATATAAATTTTAGAAAGAAAGCAGTGCTGTAAATCAAGTGGTTGTTTTCTTCCTCTTACAGTTTTTTGAGATAAAACTGGAAACCTAGTGTCCCTGTGATCTTGTTGATGGTCTAAAGAAATCTTCAGATACAAAAGCAAAACAAAACAATCCAGAAAGGAAAACAACATTAACAAAAAAGATAGAAAAACAAAAAGGAAGAAGAAAAGAAGGCAGGCAGGCAGGAAAGAAAGGAACAAAACAAAAGATAGCTTCTGGTCTAGTTGATCAAGAAAAATATTTTGTTTTCTTTTATATAACAGACATGGTAATGTGCAATTTGGAACTGTGCAACATCTCAGATATCCTGGGAACGTTCATTATAACTTCTATGAGCAGGCAGCATGCTCTCCTTTCCTTGACTATACTTTTTGCCTTGTAGATAGGCCTCTAACCCTTGTTTTCTTAAAGAATTTCCTTTAAAACTTGCAATTGTAAATTTGTTCTCTGCTGTTTTGTGTTGCAAATCTTCCCCCAAACTCTTGCCAGTTTTACAACCCAGGAATGTCTTTCTGTAGGAACCATCCATTTGAAATGTAATTATCAAGAAAGATAATGCCTTTTTAAAAATCTCTGTGGGAGGGGTTGTACCTAGTTTTGAACATTGTCAATTAGTCAATTAGCAAACACAAATGGTCTAATCACATTGAAAAACTTTTCTCCTGAGGCTCTCCAGTGCTTTCCTAGCAGCTTAGCACAGGGCACTGAAAAAGCTCCACCTTTTTTTCCAGAGGAGTTAAGTTTAGCCTTATGAAAGATTCTCTCCCCTACTGCAATAGGCTGAATAAACATCTTTTGCTTTTTAAACAAATGTCCTGTTAAATTTCGCTTTGGCAGTACTGTATTTTATGTTATTTTTACCTATAAATCACCTTTAAAATCCCTTTTACATTAGCTTGAGTGGTTAGGATACAGTTTTCATACAGGATATATAGCAGACCTAGAAAAAACTACATAAAGAAAACCTTCATGGATTGCTTTATGTAATGTTTTAATTTTGGATTTGTTTTCCTTTTTTTGTTTTTTAATTTTCAAAGTGTATTTTTTGTTTCCTGGTTTAATATTACCCAGAGAGGAAAAGGAAAAATCTGACATTAAAATATGTTTTGGTAGAAACTGGAATGGAGAGAAGTGTTAGTATTCCATGGTATAAATGTTTCATATTTTCTTTATTCAGTCTGTCATTAATGGGCATTTAGGCTGATTTCATGTCATTGATATTGTGAATAATGCGCAGTAAACATACACATTCATGTCTCTTTATGGCACAATAATTTGTATTCCTTTGGGTACATATACAGTAATGGGATTTCTGGGTTGAATGGCATTTCTGTCTTTAGGTCTTTGAGGAATCACCACATTGTCTTCCACAATGGTCGAACTAATTTACACCCCCACCAACAGTGTAGAAGCATTCCTTTTTCTCCACAACCTTGCCAGCATCTGTTACTTTTTATCTTCCTAATAGTAGCCATTCTGACTGGTGTGAGATGATATCTCATTGTGGTTTTGATGTGCATTTCTATAATGATCAGTGATGTTGAATTTTTTTATACATGATTTTTGGCCAAACGTATGTTTTCCTTTGAAAAGTGTCTGTGTTATTTGCCCACTTCTTAAATGAGGTTATTTGTTTTCTTTTCTTTTATATTTGTTTAAGCTCCTTATAAATGTTAGATATTAGACCTTTGTTGGATGCATAGTTTGCAAAAATTTTCTCCCATTCTGTAAGTTGTCTATATATTATTCTGTTTTAAAAATGAAATATGTACTTTCTGAAATGTGAGTTGCAATGGTATTCTCATTCTGTGTCTCATTCTGTTGTACAGGTTGGGAGTGATTATGCTTATGTTGCTAATATTAATAAAACATCATATTAAGGGAGTTTTCAATTCTATTTCCTTCTAAGTGATCTAGGAAATTTGCATTGCCAAAAATATGTATCAATCACAATAAAACGGAGATTCTCAAAGCCAGCAAATTTGGCTATAAATTAGCAAGTCAGAAAAATGATTAAAGAATGGTTGGTTACTGTCCATGGAAATAATGACTCAATTTTTTTTTATTTTAAAAATTCTTTGGGCATTTACTTCTGCTGTAGCATTATCATAATTAAGAAACTAAAGTTAAAGAAGAGTTGATTTTATTATCAATATTCCTCATAAGCAATGCATGATTGTTACTGCAAGAAATTGTTTTCCTCTATTAGTATCTCAATTAGTATCTCAGTCACTGGATGAAGTTTTTTTTTTTTTTTTTTTTTAGGATTCATAGGAGATTTATTAATGGCATATTTTAATATTAAATTAGTTGAAATGCTTCATAAAAAACAAACTAATCATGAACTTGACAATCGTGTTCTTACAAGGCCAATTATTAATGCTCAGCTTCATATTTTCTTATAGACTTTGTAGAATAAACTATACGTACTTCACTAAGTGTATTGAATAAATTAAAATTGAAATATATAAATCCATATCCATACATGTATCTACACACACAATTTAAAATTTCTATGTTTATAAGCTTTTTTTTTTTTCACTGACTGGTCTTAATATCAGCTTCTATCTGACTTCTTATACCACTTTACTCTAAAGGAAGGCAGGCCATGCATCTTTTCAGTTTGCTTTTTGTACATAGAATTATAAAAAAGAAAGTTATATTGTTAAATGTTTATGACAGAGACCAAAATATCATGTTACATAAATCTGCATAATAATGGATGGTATATTGTCCTAGTCCATGTACAAAGCTTGTGTGGATGTTAACAATTTTTTACCTTCATAACCCCCATTTTTAAATTACTTATTGGTTGACAAATAACACATAATCTTGTCCTTATTTTTTTAACACTCTTGGTGATACATTATTAAGATAGATGAAAATGCCTTAATATGACTGTAATCAATTCCTGCTGCACAAGAATCCAATTTTAGCTTTATGTTTTCTCTGTTTTATTTCATCATATGCTATTTATATAATTCAATTTTCAGAAAATTAATTATCCTTAATTATATAGTTTTTGCAGCAAGTACTTATATAATTTTATATTCCAAATATCATATTATGTTTTCATCCATCTTTTAAAATATTTTACTTATATCATCTGAATTAGTCTGTTCTCACACTGCTAATAAAGACATAACCCAAGACTGTGTAATTTATAAAAGAAAGAGGTTTAATGGACTCACCATTCCACATGGCTGGGGAGGCCTCACAATCATGGTGGAAGGAAAGAGAGAAGCAAAGTCACGTCTTACATTGTGTCAGGCCAGAGAGCTTGTGCAGGGGAATTTCCACTTTTGACAGCATCAGATTTTGTGAGACTTACTCACTACCATGAGAACAGTATGTGGTAAACAGCCCTCATAATTCAATTATCTTCACCTGGCCCTATCCTTGACATGTGGGGATTATTAGAATTCAAGGTGGGATTGGGGTGGGGACACAGCTAAACCATATTACCATCATTACCTCTGCCTAAAGCATAATGTTCAATAATAGCAAGATTTAATCTACATTTATATATCCTATTCTGAACTTTATTAAAATCAGAAATTAAAGGTAGATCCATGTGGGAGGTACAAATAAGGGCTATGAGACATAATATATCAAGGAAAGTTAAGAAAAGAAGGCAGGACTTGCATATAAACAGAGAATAAAATATAGTTACCAGAAAACAAGTTATTTTATTGCAATAAAATAGAGTTGAAGTTAGAATATGCATTTTCAGTTCACAGGTAATAAAGAAAACTTTGCATTTTTTAATTGTGAGGGCTTTAATTAATCCTTCTAATATCTATTAAAACAATTACATTCCTCCATATTCCTCCTCAAAATATACAAAATAGAAGATAAGAAAATATATGAATAATATATACTAATTGAAAATGTGCCTACTTAGGAGTCTAAAAGTCTAGATTGAAAAAAAAATCCAGTGATCAAGTCTTTTGAGCAACTTACATAAATATTTGAGTTTCATATCCTATTTACCAAACTGATAAGAAATTTGTGAACCATACTACTCTGCAAAGATGCTGTTTACTGAAGAGATTTCCTCATCTTTTCAGTAACTATAAATATAGAGCAAAACAGACCAGTGGGAAATCAGTGTGTAAAATGTCTTGCTGTGAAGTCAGAAAAGTAAGTTATCATGGAAAAAAAAAATCTAGAGATTAAAATCTGTACTTTTAAAATTTTTACATAAAGTTTTGTAAAAATCAAGGTGTCTTTTTTTTTTTTTAATAATATTCATGCTTTCTGTAAATGTACTGGAAGATGATGTGGGGGAAATTATTTCAATCTATTAAAGTCAAACTACATGAATTTCTGATAAGCCCTATAAATTAGGCTGTGAATTGTGAATGACTTCCTTCCCTTCCTCTTATTTCTAAGAGAAGAACTCAAATTAAACTGAAGTGGTCACTGAGAATAGATAAACTGCCTGTTGATAGGTGATGAGCCTAGAGTCATATATTTACATGATGAGTAAACAAAACCAGGGAATTATGAAATGTTCTCCAGTACCAATGAAATAATTCCAGTAAAGAATCAAAAGAGAAGCCTACAGGAATTATGTGATATAAGGCATAGACACATCATTGACAAATTTTCATTGTAAAATAGTTGGAATAAGAAAGCTTTGCATGTATAAAATAATAGTGCATTGTATAAAAACATGAATGGCTAAAAGTGTGTGCTTATATAAAAGTAAAGGACTTCACTTCTTTAAGAGAAGGAAAGACAGAAAACCAAAAGGGCTGTAGTAGACAATATAGGAAGCAAGCCCTATATCACCTGTGGGTACCCCAAGTTCTGTGTCAACAAAGGAATGAGAGAAAGACAGATTAAGAGAAAAAGTGGAACAAGGGGGCCATCACTTCGTTACTCTGGAGGCAACAGTGAAGGCCTCGAGATCTGATCTTCCACTCTATTTAGTGGTTACAATCACTTTGATCTACAGGGTAGGGGTGGAGTAATGGTGGGGAGAGGGTGATGGTGGAGTGAATCAGTGAGCTGGAACTGAATCAGTGAACCGGAACTGGCGTGTCATTCTAAGGACTGATAACAGTCGTGGTTTGGGAGTTTCACAAAACAAGAACATGTGGTTATCTTTAGCTTGTTATCTATGTACAGCTGTTGGAACACGGGCCTTACAAGGAGCCTACAAGTCTGGCTATGTCATAGTGCTATGAAGGGGTTTTACGTCCTTGAGCACAGTGTTTATGGTAACAGAGCGAGGTCATCCTGCACTGAAACATGAAGCATGGAGAGGCCTTCCTCCTCAGAGGCCTCCTATGCCCTTCCACAGTTTGCTGTTCCCTGTTTACATGTTACTCATAACCAATTTATGTAGGCACTCTGTAAATCTTCTCCTTTGCAGTTTTTCCCAACAGATGCAAAACTCACAATGCTGGTAGTCAAGTATTCATTTGATATGCTAGATATTCAAATTAGCAATGTTTTAGTCAGAGTCCTCAAGAGAAACAAAATTAATAGGAGATTAATTATATATTTGATATCTATATCTATAAAATAGTATAGTATATATTATATATACATAAGTATTATAAATATAAAATATGAGTATAATTATATATATGTGATATATAATATATATTGGATTATGTGCTTATGAAAGCTAAGCAATCCCAAGATCTCAAGATCTACAGCTAGTCAACTGGAGACCCAGAAGTGTTAATGACGTAATTCCAATCTGAGTCCAAAAGCCTGAGAACAAGAATTGTTGGTCTAAGTTCAAATAGTATTCTGAGTCTGAAGGCAAGAGAAGACTAATGGCCCAGTTTGAAGACAGTACAACAGAGAGGGAAATGACTTCCTTACTCAGCCTTTTTGTTCTGTTTAGGACATTAATAGATTGGATAAGGCCCACCCACATTAAACATTGCAATCTGCTTTACTCAGTCTACCAATTCAAATGTTAATTTCATATTAGAATACCCTTTCTGACATAGGTAAACAATGTTGGATTACATATCTGGGTACCTATATTAGTCCATTCTCACACTGTGATTTGGTTTGGCTGTGTCCCCAACCAAATTTCACCTTGAATTCCCAGGTGTTGTGGGAGGTACCTGGTGGGAGGTAATTGAATCATGGGGGAAGGTATTTTCTGAGCTGTTCTCATAATAGTAAGTCTCATGAAATCTGATGGGTTGAAAAAGGGGAACTTTCCTGCAAAAGGGCTCTTCTCTTGTCTGCTGCCATGTGAGACATGCCTTTCACCTGCCATGATTGTGAGGCCTCCCCAGCCATGTGGAACTGTAAGTCCAATAAACCTCCTTCTTTTATAAATTGCACAGTCTTGGGTATATCTTTATCAGCAGTGTGAAAAAGGACTAATACAGTAAGTTGGTAGCAGTAGAGTGGGGCACTGCTGAAAAGATACCTGAAAATGTGGAAGCAACTTTGGAACTGGTTAAGAGGAGAGGTTGGAAGAGTTTGGAGGGCTCAGAAGAAGACAGGAAAACATGGGAAAGTTTGGAACTTCCTAGAGACTTGTTGAATGGCTTTGCCCAGAATGCTAACAGTGATATAGAAAATAAAGCCCAGGCTAAGGTGTTCTCAGATGGAAATTAGGAACTTGTTGGGAACTGGAGCAAAAGAGACTCTTGTTATGTTTTAACAGAGACTGACAGCATTTTGTTTCTGCCCTAGAAATTTTTGGAACTTTGAACTTGAGAGAGATGATTTAAGGAATGTGGCAGAAGAAATCTTTAAAAAGCAAAGCATTTAAGAGGTGACTTGGGTGCCCTTAAAAGCATTGTTTTATTAGGGAAGCAGAACATAAAAGTTTGGAAAAATTTGAAGCCTGACAATGCCATAAAAAAGATAATCCCATTTTCTAAGGAGAAATTCAAGCTGGCTGCAGAAATTTGCATAAGTAATGAGGAGTCAAATGTTAATCCCCAAGACAATGGAGAAAATATCTCCATGTGGCTTCATGTCAGAGGTCTTCAAGGCAGCCCACCTCCCATTACAGGCCTCCCATCTCAAACCTGAAGGCACAGGAGGAAGAAATGGTTTTGTGATCTGGGTCCAGAGTCCCTGTGCTGTATGCAGCCAAAGGACTTGGTGCCCTGTTTCCTACCTGCTCCAGCAATGGCTGAAAGCAGCCAACATAGACCTCAGGCCATGGCTCCAGAAAGGGCAAGCCAAAGCTTGGGCAGCTTCCACATGATGTTGAGCCTGAGAGTGCACAGAAGTCGAAAACAGATTAGATTTCAGAGGATATATAGAAATGCCTGGATGCCCAGGGAGATAGTTGCTGCAGGGACAGGGCCTTCATGGAGAACCTCTGCTAGGGCAGTGCAGGAAAAAAAAAGTGGGGTCAGAGGCCCCACACAGAGTCCCTGATGGAACACAACCCAGTGAAGCTGTGAGAAAAGGGCCATGGTCCACCAGACCCCAGAATGGTAGATCCACTGACAGCTTGCATTGTGTGCCCAGAAAAACCACAGACACTTAATGCCAGCCTGTGAAAGCAGCCAGGAGAGGCTGTATCCTGCAAAGCCACAAGGGTGGAGCTGTCCAAGACCATGGGAACCCAACTTTTGCATCAGTGTGACTGGATGTGAGACATGGAGTCAAATTTTGGTACTTTAAAATTTGACTGCCCCACTGGATTTTGGACTTGCATTGGGCCTATATAACCTCTTTGTTTTGGCCAGTTTTTCCCATTTGGACTGGCTGTATTTACCCAATGCCTTTACTCTCATTGTATCTAGGAAGTAACTAACTTGCTTTTGATTTTGTAGGCTCAGAGGTGGAAGGGACTTAACTTGTCTCAGATGAGACTCTGGACTGAGGACTTTTGAGTTAATGCTGAAATGAGTTAAGACTTTGGGGGATTATTGGGAAGGCATGATTGGTTTTGAAATGTGAGGACATGAGACTTGGTGGGGCCAGGGAAAAAATGATATGGTTTGGCTGTGTCCCCCACACAAATCTCATCTAGAATTCCTGTGTATTGTGGGAGAGACCAAGTGGGAGGTAACTGAATCATGGGGGAAGGTCTTTTCCATGCTATTCTCATGATAGTGATTAAATCTCAGGAGATATGTTGGTTTTCATAGGGGAGTTTCCCTGTACAAGTGCTCTTCATGTGAGATGCACCTTTCACCTTCCACCATGATTGTGAGGCCTCCTCAGGGATGTGGAACTGTAAGTCCAATAAACCTCTTTGTGTGTGTGTGTGTGTGTGTGTGTGTGTGTGTGTGTGTGTGTGTATGTGTGTGTAAATTGTGCTGTCTCTGGCATATCTTTATCTGCAGTGTGAAAATGGACTAATACCCACTGCTATAAAGAACTACATGAGACTGGGTAATTTATGAAGAAAAAAGTTTGACTCACAATTCCACAGGCTGTACAGAAAGCATGGCTGAAGAGGCTTTCAAGAATCTTACAATCATGGCAGAAGAGCAAAGGAGAAACAAGCACCATCTTCACATGGTGCCTGGTCCAGTGGGAGAGAGAGTTAAGGGGGAAGTGCTATACATTTTTAAACAACAAGAACTCATGAGAACTCATTCACTATCACGAGAATAGCAAGCAGAAATAACTGCCACTGTGACCCAGTCACCTCCCACCAGTTCACCTTCCAAAATTGGGGATTAAAATTCAACATGAGATTTGGATGGGGACACAGAGCCAAAAATTTTATTCTGCCCCTGGCCTCTCCCAAATTAGATGACATTCTCACATTTCAAAACCAAGTATGCATTCCTAACAATCTCCAAAGAACACATTCCAACATTATCTCAAAAGTCCAAGTCCAAAATCTCATCTGAGACAAAGCAAGTCTCTTCTGCCCATGAACCCATAAAATAAAAAAAGTTAGCTACTTCTAAGATACAATGCAGGTACAGGCATTGGGTAGATAGACCTGTTCCTAAAGGGAGAAATAAGCCAAAATGAAGAGGTTACAGGCTCCATGCAAGTCTAACACCCAGGAGGGCAGTCATTAAATCTTAAAGCTCCAAAATAATCTTCTTTGACTCTGTGTATTATATCCAAACCACACTGATATTAAAGGGTGGATTCTTAAGATTTTGGGCAGCTCCACCCCTGTGACTCTGTAAGACACAGTGGTTGCTTTCACAGTCTGGCATTGAGTGCCTGTAGCTTTTCCAGGTGCACAGTGCAAGCCATCAGTGGATCTACCATTCTCGTGTTTGGAGGATGGTGGCCCTCTTCTAACAGCTCCACTACTCATTACCCCAGTGGGGACTCTATGTAGGGGCTCTAACCTCACAGTTTCCCTTTGCATTGCCCTAGGAGAGGTTTTCCATAAGGACTCTGGCCCTGCAGCAGACTTCTTCCTGGACATCCAGGAGTTTCCATATATCCTCTAAAATCTACACAAAGGCTCCCAAGCCTCAACTCTTGCCTTCTGCACACTGGCAGGCTCAACACCACATGAAAGCCACAAGGCTTGGAGCTTGCACACCCTGAAACCATAGTCCAAGCTGTACCTTGGCTCCATTTAGCCATGTCTGGAGCTGAAGCAGCTGGGACATGAGTCACCATTTTCTGAGACTGAGCAGAGCTGCAGGGCCCTGGGCCTGTCTGACAAAACCATTGTTTCTTCCTACGCCTCTGGGTTTGTGATGGGAGTAGGTATCATGTAGGTCTCTGAAATGCCTTGGAAGTATTGTCTCCATTGTCTTGGCTATTAACATTTAGCTTCTCTGTACTTATGTAAATTTCTTCAGCCTTGAATTCCTCCATAGAAAATGGCATTTTCTTTTCTATCACATGGTCATGCCGCAAATTTTCCAAACCTTTATGCTGTTTTCTTTTAAATGTAAGTTCCAATTTCAGACCATGTCTTTGCAAACACATATGAGCAGGGCACAATGCCACTGGTCTTTCTGCTAAAGCACAGCAAGAGTGACATTAACTCGTGTTCTCCATAAGTTACTCATTACTACCTGAGATCACTTCAGCCTGGACTTCACTTGTTCATATCACTATCAGTATTTTGGTCACAACCATTCAATAAGTCTCTCAGAAGTTCCAAATTTTCCCTCATCTTCCTGTCTTCTTCTGAGCCCTCCAAAGTCTTCCAACCTCTGCCTGTTACCCAGTTCTAAAGGTGCTTCTGCATTTTCAGGTATCTTTATAGCAAAGCCATACCTCTCTGGTACCAATTTTCTGTATTGTTCCATTCTCACATTGCTATAAAGAACTACCTGAGACTGGATAATTTATGAAGAAAAGAAGTTTAATTGACTCACAGTATCGCAAGCTGTATAGGAAGCATGACTCGGAGGCCTCAGGGAATTTACAATCATGGCAGAAGGTGAAGGGGAAGCAAGCACATTCTACATGGCTGCAGCAGGAGGAATAGAAGGAAGGGAGAAGAGCTATACACTTTTAAATAACCAGATCTCATAAGAACTCACTCACTATCAAAGAACAGCAAGGCAGAAATCCACTCCCATGATCCAATCAACTCCCACTAGATCCCTCCCCGAACACTGGGGATTACAATTGGACATGAGATTTGGGTGGTGACACACAGCCAAAGCATATCAGTACCTCATGGCCCAGTCACGTTGACAGATAAAATTTACCATCACAATTGATATACTTGATTAGTCTGAGACAATTATGAAGAACATAATAGAAGGCAAAGAATATTAAAAGCGATATAAATTATAGAAATATAAAAAAAATTTTCATTCATACAAAAATATTTATTAAGGGTGTACTGTGCTCAGCTCATAGGTGGACCCTGAAAAGTAAAAGAGAACATATTATTGTGGCCCTATTCTCATGGGGCTTAAATATGAAAATAATTAAATGCATATATGACATAAAACTTCACTGAGATTTAATAGAAACTGATATTTTATTAAGCAGGTTTTCAGGAACAAGTTAATACATGAGGATGACTTATAGAAATTCATCCCTTTAAAGAGAAAATGTATAACATGGCCTATATAAGCAGAAAAGAAGTTAATCTCACCCCAAAAGAATAGTCTTATGACTACAAAACTAGTTACCCCTCCCCAAAACTATACCTTTACTAAATATGTTATTTGTTTTCACTGTCGAGAAAAATTAACAGATATTTTAATTAGCAAAAATATAATAGACTTTTAATCTTTCTGAAGAAAGAAATCTAAATGTCATTTTTGACATATGAAATATAAAAATATAAAGCTGATATTTCAAAATGTATAGAATGAACTTTTATAAATATAGAAGATGTTAAATAGGCTATTAAATTATTTTTATTATTAATGTAATAAATCATTAATAATTGGTTGGTTAGCTATATATATTTACATGTTGGTATCCAATATTAAGTTGTATGCTTTTCTACAAAACAGTTTTGACACAGTAAAGACCAGCCAACTATCCTTTTACTGTTAATACAGCAGAGAATAAGAGTGACACAATCTGTAACTCCATGTAACTTTCATTTCAATGTTGGGGGAAAATAAATTAAGTAAACTGGTAAACAAAAACACATACTTCAGTCTGGACAAATAAAGTCTCTAAGAAAATGGTATTTTGCTGAGACCTAAATTGCAAGGAGATTTGATCATGGGAAAGTTGTAGGAAGTGTATTCCAGGAAGAGAGAAGAAAGGAATTTCACATGCATAAAAAATGGAGTCAGGGAGACACTATGAGGGTAGCTGGAAAGTAGAGGATTACAAGCAGAAGAAAGTATATTGATTTTGTAAAGTATTATAATATATTTCATTTAACACAGTATATCAAAATCATTTAAACAAGTAATAATTACAAAAAAGTATTTACTGTTTGTTTATGTATTTGGTTTTGATTGACAAGTACAAATTATACATATTTATAGAATACAACATGATGTCTGGATAGATGCAAACCACTGTGAAATGACCAAATCAAGCCATTTAGCGTATGTTCCTCAACACACATACTTATATTTGTCTTATTATCATCTACTCTCTTAGCAATTTCAAATATGCAATATATTGCTATTAGCTGTAGTTTCTATGATGTACAGTAGATCTCTTGAACGAATTTCTCCTATCTAACCAAAATGTTGTGTCCTTTGATCAACATTTCTCCATTCTTCCCTTCCCTTAGCCTCCGGTAACCACCATTTTATTCTCTGTTTCTGAGTTTAAATTCATTTTGCACACTCTGCATATAAGTGTGACATAACTATCTTTCTGTGCCTGATTTATTTTAACATGAAAATATTAATTTGTTGTAAGTACAAAGAAAAGACTCTGGAAAATTTTAATCAGGGTGGTAGACATATTTATTTCTTTACATTTGAGCCTGGAATATAGAATGTAATACTGGACTTAAGATTGTCAAAAAAAAAAAAGGTTTTGATTTTGTTTTTGTTTTTTTCACAGTAAAACATTTGGGAAATAATGGCACCATAAATAAATAAAGATACTAATAATAACTATGATATTTACATTTTTCATTGATAAGCATATCACACTCTAATATCACATTTATATAATACGCAGTGGATAGATTAGTGAATGAATAAATAGATGATTGATAGTAATATGTAATACATATTCATATGCTACAACAGGGGTTGGCAAACTTTTGCTGTAAAGGATTGTAGCAAATATTTTAGATCTTCCACCCATATGGTCTGTTCTGCAACTAATTAACATACCTTTGTAACATGAAAATAGGCATAGACAAATACATAAATGAATGGGTGCGCCTGTAGTCCAATAAAAATTTATAATAGCAGGCAATATGCCATATTTGGCCATAGCTTTCCAGTTTCTACTCTAGAATATATAATATATCATTTATAATCTGCAATATAATTTGATAAATAACACATTATTATAGGTTATTATATGTATTTAATACAATACATATTTATAAAATGTAATGCTTTATGATATTTAATGTTTGTGTTATAAGCTATTTTACTATATATAATGTGACATTATACAACACATTATGTATATAATAGCATGATGTATAACATATAAACTGTATATAATACATAGAATATCATAAAGATGATCTACAACATAGAATATATTGTATATAAAGTCCATCATAGTGTGCATGACAGATAATATTATTTTTGTGAAATCCCAATTCATTATTCTTGTTCCAGAACAAGAATAGTAACAAGAAAAAACAAAAAGTAATTAAATAATTATGCCCAGAATTCAACAGAGGCATTACCTTTGTTTTTTGCTTAAAGGGAAATACTGTTATACTCTTCCAAAAATTATTTGGGGAGATTCCTATACTTGTTTAAAAGTAAACAGGTTAATAAACTAAGTTAACAACAAACAATTAGTTGAAAATGGGATTATATATCAGTTACATGTTTGTATATTTGTTTGGCAATGTAATAGTTTGTGATTCAGTAATAGTTGCTCCCAGTCTAGCCAGGAGTTTGCAATCACAGGTCTACATTGATTTGTGCATTTCTTGTATGTTTCTTCTTAGAAGTGAAATTGTTAGTTATCGCTACTTCTAACTTTGTTATCAGGGTTATATTTTGGAGTTCCTGGTGGCATATGAAATTGAGACCTGCTGCCGTAGAGCAAACACTTAACTTCTGAGGTCTTTCCTTAAACAATTATGCATCATTTATGAAACTCCCTCCTCATTTTTTCACCTGCTGCCCTCTGTTGTTTACAGTTTTTCTTATGTTGGGAAAAGTTTTCTTTGAATATTTGTACCACAGTAAAGGCTAATAGGAATTGAGTTCACAATTCAGTATTTAAGCAGCTCAAAATACATTTCTTCTTTCATTTTAGAGAGAAATCCTCCTGTTGCTTTTCTTTTCTATGCTTATATTGAGAATAAGTGTTTTTGGTTTTGTTTTCATTATTGCAGCCTCTGCACTCTGGATTATGTATCGATAATTGGTGGAATCAATTTTGTCAAACCCCTCTTGGCACCATCTGCCTGCTGTGGTTAAACATATAATATATAATGAGTAATCAAGACTGTATTCTAAATTCAATCTTTCCTATCATCCTTTTACTGAAAAAGTTCTCCAGGCAAAAGCGAACATTCAGTGCTGTTGCCAGACTTTGATTTTTCTGTATTCTCAAGGATCTTTAAGGAGAGAAGGAAGAATTTTTCTATTTGGAACTGAAAAAATATTGCCATAATGTTACTATCAGCAAAGATTATCTGTTTACCTGTCTGTTTCTGCTACTCTTCCCTGAACTCTTTGAGGTCTAGTCTTTGAATCTATGTAGCCTAAAACAGTTAATGACATAAAATAGCCATTCAGTAAATATTTACTGAATGAGCCTTCCCTCTGAGGGCTGTACCTGCTCTGAATTGACTTTATGTCTGTCTTCACAATGCTGTGTTAGTCTATGAAAGCAGTAAATATCTTAGATCTTTCAGATCAGTATCCCTAGGGTAATGCTTGATTTCACTTTATAAACATATGTGAAAGATAAAGAGTACACAAGAAAACAGAGGAGGGAAGGAATAATCAATGACTCCTTTCCTACAGAGGAGCTTGCCTTTCACTTGTCAGAGTGCTGCAGTAAAAAAGTCAGAGTTATCAAGGTTTTTTTTCTTTTTATAGAACATTCTACATGTGTAATTGTATTTTAACAAAGTGATGTTTTCATGAACTGATGGTGAAATACTAACATGTAAAAAATCCAGGAAAACTGAAAATGAAATTATTTCAGAAAGAAATTGAACTAATGTATTTTCTCTGTTACTGCCCGAGACTGAGGAAATAATTTAAAAGCTGTAAATAAATAAATGTGTTTAAGTCTTCTTGGAAAATTGAGAATAACAAGTATTTACAGAAGCTAACACTGTAAAATTCACATTATAGTAATGATACTATATGCACCGAGTATATTACATCTGTTATGTAATTTAACCTGCTGCTTTCAAAAACATGGAACAATCATTCCACACTTTTAAAGAAATTGCTGTAAAAACCTCTGTGGCAACAACTTTTACTTTGGGAATTTTCTTCTGAAAACTCCTTGTTAGGCTTAAAGTTGAGAAAACAATTTTTGGGGAAAAATGTTAAATTAAATAATTATCTTGGTTGAAATATCACTGTGGTTAGCTATATATCTTTACATGTTGGTATCCAATATTAAGTTGTATGTTTTTCACTGTGGAGCTTAGCTAAATGAAAGAATGTTCTTTCTTAATGTCATTTAATATTAATATATTTCAGATAAAATAATCATATATTGCAGAATTGAGAGACTTTATCTCTTAATAGTGATAATTGTTAGCCTTAAAAAAATAAAAAAGCATACCTGAGCTATATATTTGTCAAATGACAATGCTATAAGTACTAATGTCATAAAATATTGTTATTTTACAAATTTCTCTCTCTGGGTGTGTATACAAACACACATAACGATTAAACATATAGTAATAACTAATGCTAGCATTGTGGTGGTACTCAATGTTAAAATCCTGAGATCTTAATGAAAGTTGCAACTGTTGCAAACTTAGTATTATGAGACCAATTAAACTATTTGGCATCCAGCTTCATTTGCTGTATAATTATTAACTATATGCAATCTGTTGTATTTAGTTTGCAAATTTAATATCAAGATAAAAATGCTAACATTTTAAATTTGAGAAATCTTAAATGACATTTGTTTATATGCATTTTTATAAAGCTCTTCAGATTACTTATTTTACAAATCTCTTCATTTACTATTCTCTACACAATTATACAACTTCATAAGTATAAGTCACTATATTTTCCAGACATGTTCTTATTTCAGATTAAGATTCCACTACACTTGTTCATTATTCAGTGACAAGAACAACCAACCTTTGTCAACTGGAAAATATGTTAGTATACTGATAAAACTTTCACTCTCTATTTGCATCTTCATTTTGTCTAGTATGGTCTGTCCAGGACCCTACTTAGCAATTTAGTAATCTGAACATAAGCATATGCCTCTTTAAATGTTTGGCCAGAAACTGGTGTTTCATCATCTTAGGCATTATGCCATTATGTTGCATTATAAAATATAATGGCCTTATGCTCTGACAAGAAGAATTTTCAACTGCCTGTTGAAAATCTTAACAGATGAATCTTTCATATGTGCAGATTACAAATAAAATATTTGAATCAAGATGGAGTAGTTAGGCTATTGAAAAAATTGACTATTTCAATCTTTCTACAGGTACAGATATGTTTCTTCATTTTACCAGGCAATGTTAAATATTCCAGCAAAGTAAAATATGTAAACAAATTGGGCACAAACTGGGAGATTTTCTTTCTTAACCTATTTTATTGAGAGACTCTTTTCCTGGGCAAAGAGATATGACATTTGGGGGTATGTTTCAGAATCCATACTATCAGAACAATTTATAAGTTGTAAATAGGCTATTTGTTAATGTCATAGCCAAATATTTGTATAAAATAATTACTTTCAATTCAGATTTTTTTTTTTTTAGCAGATTTGGATTGCTATTGTAGAACCGTAGAATAAATGAGTTTTTAGGTGAACAAAAATCTTGTGTTGATACTTTAACTTTTCATCAGGTATCCAATTTTATAAAATGATATTAAACATTCGGAAGTGTTCAAGTTTTATAAATATACTTTTTAATGTGTAGAAACAGCTTGAACCACTTTGTAAAAAAAAAAAAAGTTTTGGAATGTTTCTCCATCTGTTTGTGTCCTCTCTTATTTCGTTGAGCAGTGATTTGTAGTTCTCCTTGAAGAGGTCCTTTACATTCCTTGTTAGTTGTACTCCTAGGTATTGTATTCTCTTTGTAGCAATTGTGAATGGCAGTTTGTT